>CM014278.1:98767019-98826211 GCA_004135705.1 Alloteropsis semialata | reverse complement strand
AAATGGTAAAAGAGGACATGTGTAGTTGTACACAATTTAGAATGTGTAGCTCAAGTTCACAAGTCGACGTTAAGAAGGTGACAATGAAAGGCATAGTTGGTAGAGCATGACCTTCCAATCCAAACAGTAGTTATTTGAAGACAGATGCCCGAAACTCCTGAGATCCTCAGGATGAAGACAATGCTCGAGACAGCGGCCATCCAGCATGACGCAATCAACCCGGCGAAGACCATCACTCGAACACCAAGCCACCAGGCAAGCAGCGCACACCCTGAAGTTGCAAACCGAGGCAACCAGTCCCACCACCCGAGCAGAGAACAACGCCGACATGAAGGAGGCATAGTACTCGGCGGCGGAGGCCGTGACCACGGCGCTGGACCAAGCAACCGCGAGGTTCAGCAGAGCCACGTCGGCGGTCGTGATGGCAACCGAAACAGGGACAGACGCCCCGAGAATCGTGATAATAGGGATCTGCGAGAACAATTGCCACCCAGGGACGCGCGCACCATCATCTCATCACGGGCGCGCGAGCGCGAAGAACAAGAACGCCGCAGACGCCAAGAGTACGACCAAGTCTACGGAGCGCCGAGTCAGGATCACCACAACCTCAACAAGTACGAAGGGTTCCCGGTCTTCTCAGACCGCATCCGTGCTACTTCCTGGCCCGACAAGTTCAAACCAGCTCATATCGATAGATATGACGGGAAACGCGACCCCGAGCAGTGGATCCGCATCTACTACTCGGCAATCAAGGCGGCGAGGGGCAACACCGACACCATGTGTACCTATCTCCCAGTAGTCCTCGATCAGGCCCCACTGACCTGGTTAGAAGGGCTCAAGCCAGGCTCCATCGACTCCTGGGATGAACTCTGCAAGGCTTTCATCAACAACTTCCAAGGTTCATGGCAGAAAGCCGGGTACTCGTTTTGACCTCGCCCAGTGCAAACAGGGCCAGAACGAGTACTTGCGCAGTTACAACCGGCGATTTTGGGAGAAACGCGCAACCTGTGCTGGCCTATCCGACCAAAATGTCATCGATTGCTTCCACGGTGGCCTTACAGACCCCGTGCTGCATCTCGATTTCGGAAGGAACAGGCCAAAGAGGCAAAGACGCTAGAGCAGATGCGAGAACTCATCAGCCGCTGGTCAGATGCTGAAGACATGCAGCGTGAGAGATTCAACCGTAACAAGTCGGGAGGAGATCGCAACAACAACGACGACCGCAACAAGGGCAAGCAAGTTGAGAACAACAGCAAGCGCGACTTCAGCGATAAGAAGCGCAAACCTGAAGACACGGTCAATGTTGCTGAGAAGAATTCTTCCCGCAGGAAGTTCGAAAAACTACTCGACAAGCAGTGCCCTTTCCACCCAAAGGATAAGCACTCAAGCAGGGACTGCTGGTCGCTTAAGAAGGCGTTCTCAGCAGAGGGCGCTCCCAAACCAAACAACCCTGACAACAAAGGAGACAAGGGTGACAAAGACACCGGCTACCAGCAAGCCGACAAGGTTGTCAATGTCATCTTTGGGGGAATCACTCAGTCAGAATCCAAGCGCAAGCAAAAGCTTATCCACCGCGAGATCGCCTGCATTGAGCCTGCCATCCCCACCTTCCTGAAGTGGTCAGAGGTCCCCATCAGCTTTTCTCGCGACGATCAATGGACCAACATCAAGAACCCGGGGCGATACCCTCTGGTGCTCGACCCTGTGGTAGCTGGCGCGCGACTCACAAGAATATTGATCGACGGAGGAAGCGGACTCAACATCCTGTTCGCCAAGACCTTGAAGAAAATGGGCTTAGACATCACCAACCTGCTCAAGCCCACTGATTCACCCTTCTACGGCATTGTTCCAGGCAACGCTGCCGTGCCCCTCGGCCAGGTATCACTTCCAGTGACATTTGGTACCGAGGCCAACTACAGGACCGAGTACATCACATTCGAGGTCGCCGACTTCGAATCATCGTACCAAGCGATCCTGGGAAGACCCGCTCTGGCGAAATTCATGGCGATTTCACATTACATCTACCTCGTCCTGAAGATGCCAGGCCCTAAGGGGATCCTATCTCTAAAGGGCGACCTGAAGACCTCCTACGATTGTGACACCGAGACAGTGACGATTGCTGCAAGCATGCAGCAACCGAGCCAGGCAGCAATCGTAGCAGCTATGGCAAAACAACTCGGCGAGGCTGAGTTGGAAATCCCAACGAAAAAAGCCAGCCGTGCCGAACATGAAGCCCTCCCAGGAAGTTCCAATCAAGGCAATCGACCTAGGGACGGGCGACCCCTCGAAGATGGCGCTGATCGGCGCTGACCTGCCTATCAAATAAGAAAACGCGCTCAACAGCTTCTTACGGGACAACCGCGACATCTTCGCATGGAAGCCTTCTGACATGCCGGGAGTCCCAAGGGAGTTGGCTGAGCGCAAACTCAACGTTGATCCTGCCGCCAAGCCGAAGAAACAACGTCTACGACGCTTTGCCCAGGACAAGAAAGAAGCCATCCGTTCGGAGCTGGCGAAAGTCTTAGCAGCCGGGTTCATTAAAGAGGTGTTCCACCCAGACTGGCTCGCTAATCCTGTCCTGGTCCGCAAGAAGAACAACAACGAGTGGAGAATGTGTGTCGATTACACTGACCTGAACAAGCATTGCCCAAAGGATCCCTTCGGGCTACCTCGCATCGATCAGGTGGTGGATTCCACAGCTGGCTGCTCTCTACTCTGTTTCCTGGATTGCTACTCGGGCTATCATCAGATAAGCCTGCACAAAGACGACCAGATCAAGACAGCGTTCATCACTCCGTTCGGCGCCTACTGCTACACTACAATGTCCTTTGGACTCAAGAACGCAGGAGCCACATACCAGCGTGCAATTCAGAGTTGTCTCAAGGCTCAGATTGGCCGCAATGTGGAAGCCTACGTTGATGACGTCGTCGTCAAGACAAAGAACCCGGATAGTCTCATCGATGACCTATCTGAGACCTTTGCACATCTCAGAGAATTCCAATGGAAACTCAATCCTACTAAATGTGTGTTTGGCGTGCCCGCGGGGAAACTGCTGGGCTTCATAGTCAGCCACCGGAGAATTGAAGCCAATCCCGAGAAAGTAACCGCTATCACATCCATGGCACCTCCAAAATCCCTCAAGGACGTTCAGAAGCTGACTGGATGTATGGCGGCCCTCAACCGATTCATTTCAAGGTTGGGTGACAGAGGATTACCTTTCTTTAAGCTCCTCAAGAAGCAAGACAAGTTCGTATGGACTCCAGAAGCTGATGCGGCGTTTGAAGACCTCAAGACATTTCTCCAGTCACCACCAGTACTGACTGCACTAGCTGATCAGGAACCACTGCTTCTCTACATAGCAGCAACAACTCACGTTGTGAGCACTGCCATTGTAGTCGAGCGGGATGAACCCGGCCATGTATACAAAGTACAGCGGCCTGTTTACTTCATCAGCGAGGTGCTTTCAGAATCAAAAGTGCGATACCCGCAGGTCGAGAAGCTATTATATGCTGTCTTGATCACTTCTCGCAAGTTGCGCCACTACTTCGACGCCCACCGGGTTGTTGTAGTCACCTCTTTTCCCATTGGTGACATACTCCACAACCGAGACGCGACAGGGCGAATCTCCAAATGGGCGGTCGAGTTGGGCTCTCACGCCATCGATTTCCTTCCACGAGCTGCCATCAAATCTCAAGCCCTGGTGGACTTCGTCGCTGAGTGGACGGAAATACAACATGCAGTACCCGAAGAACCTGTCGAGCATTGGATCATGTACTTCGACGGATCACTGAAGCTTGAAGGGGCAGGTGCAGGAGTACTACTCATATCCCCAAAAGGCGATCAGCTTAAATATGTGCTCCAAATTCTGTGGAAAGCCACCAACAATGAAGCCGAGTACGAAGCTCTACTGCACGGGTTACGCTTGGCAGCTTCTCTTGGCATCAAGCACATGGTGGTGTACGGCGACTCCTCTGTGGTGATCAATCAAGTCAATAAAGATTGGGACTGCACTAAGGAGAACATGGATGCATACTGCATGGAGGTGCGCAAACTCGAGAAGCACTTTCATGGGCTCGAATTTCATCACGTCATCAGAGACAACAACATGGCTGCTGATGCACTTTCAAAGCTGGGTTCCCACCGAGCGCAAGTACCAGGCGGCGTTTTCGTCCATGAGCTGTTACAACCATCCATCAAGGAGCAGGAAGTACAGCCAACTATAACACCACCCCATCAGCAAGTCATGGTGATTACACCCGAGTGGACAAGGCCCTTCATCGAGTACATACTGCACCAGAGGGAGCCCGAAGATAAGGTGGAGGCTGAGCAAGTTATCAGACGAAGCAAGCACTACATAGTAGTCGGGTCCACCCTTTTTCGACGAGGCGCCTCATCTGGAGTCTTGATGAAGTGTGTCACCCCAGAAGTCGGACGGGAAATCCTTGAAGAAATCCACGGAGGAATCTGTGGGAACCATGCTGCTCACCGCACGATCGTGGGCAAGGCTTTCCGGTCCGGGTACTATTGGCCATCTGCTGTGGCCGATGCTGAAGAAATCGTGAAGACTTGTCAGGGCTGCCAATACTTCGCCCGGCAAGCTCATGTCCCTGCAACGGTCCTCAACACCATACCGCCCTCCTGGCCCTTCGCATGCTGGGGGCTCGATATGGTTGGACCACTCAAGACGGCGCCAGGAGGTTTCAAGTATCTCTACGTGGCGATCGACAAGTTTACCAAGTGGATTGAAGTCAACCCGCTAGTCAACGCTACAGCAGCAAAGGCGGCCGAGTTCATCCAAGACATTGCTCATCGTTTCGGCGTCCCAAATCGCATTATCACCGACCTTGGCTCAGAGTTTACAGGGAGCGAGTTCTTTGATTTCTGCGATAATCTGGGAATTGAAGTCCGTTACGCATCAGTGGCGCACCCACGAACCAATGGACAAGTTGAGAGAGCTAACGGCCTCATACTTCAAGGTCTCAAGCCAAGGCTCTATGAACCACTCAAAAAGTACGGCGGGAAGTAGGTGCAAGAATTGCCAGCCGTGGTATGGGGGCTCAGAACCCAGCCCAGCCGCGCGACGGGGCAATCACCCTTCTTTCTGGTCTACGGCTCAGAAGCAGTACTCCCGGTGGACATCGAGTACAATGCTCCAAGAATCCAAAACTACTCGGAGGAAGCAGCAGAGCAGAGTAGGGCAGAAGATGTGGACATGCTCGAAGAAGCGAGGCTAGCTGCGTTGATCAGGACAACCACATACCAGCAAGGACTCAGGAGGTATCATGACTGAAACATCCAAATGCGATCATTTAACATTGGTGATTTGGTCCTTCGAAGAATTCAGAGTACAAAAGATCAGCACAAGCTATCTTCTCCTTGGGAAGGTCCGTTTTTAGTATCAAGGGTCATCGGTCCGGGTACTTATCAGCTACAGCGTGAAGACGGAACAGAGGTGCCCAATGCATGGAACATTGAGCACTTGCGGCGTTTTTACCCCTGAAGAAGTTGTTAGAGTTTTTTAAGAGTCAATAAAAAGTCAGCCTTCTTTATGTACTGATATCGGCTTCTTAGCCTAATAACAATAAAGTATCAATATTCCATTGTCTTCAAGCTACAGTCTTACAAATTTGAATCATCCTGGGTTGTTTAAAAACAATCTAGAAAGGGTTGTTTCAAATGCCATCTACTTTCTGTTTCATACAGAAGGATCGGGCGCATCTTTTTTGACTCATCCCGGGTTGTTTAAAAACAATCTAGAAAGGGTTGTTTCAAATGCCATCTACTTTCTGTTTCATACAGAAGGATCGGGCGCATCTTTTTTGACTCATCCCGGGTTGTTTAAAAACAATCCAGAAAGGGTTGTTTCAAAAGCCATCTACTCTATGTTTAAACACAGAAAGATCGGGCGCACTTATTTATTTGAATCTAGTCGGGTTGTTTAAAAACAATCCAGAAAGACTACATTCAATTGCCATCTACTTTTTGTTCAAAGCAAAGAGATCGGGCACAATTAATCAGATACAAAGATACTTTTTGAACGAAAAGCATTAAGTATTTACATCTGAACCAAGTTCTTTACAAAGGGTTTTCTTACAAAAAGAGACTCTAGAACTTAAGACGAGAAACAATCTTCTCTACAGTGTCCTTCTCCTCCTCCATGTAAGTATCAAACATGGCCCGGGTACAAGCGGGGTTGATTCTCCCTTCAGTAACACCTAATGGCTGTGAAGGAAACCATGAACGGACAACCCCGAGTACTTGTTTAGTACACGAATGGGCGACCCATTGGCAATATAGCTTCACTTGCCCAGGAGTTGCTCGAAGACGATCAAGGGGAGGAGGAGCAACACTTCCGGCGGGCACTTAAGCATATGCTTCAACCAAGGGCAGGGAGGCTTCCTTCCAAGACTTAATCTCCGCACCACGGCGATTGACCTCCACGCGAAGCGCCTGGATTTCAGCCTCCTGATTGCGGATCTTGGTCAGGTCTTCAATGAGTTCGGCATCGGCATGCTGGCGCATTTTCTGCTCTTCTGCGAGATCTGCCATGCATTCCGTCTCCCTCCGCTCTGCTTGGTTGGCGCGCTCCTGCTCCCGATAAAAGCGGTTCTTCATATCGATGAACTCGCCTTTTAGAGCTTCAACGCGCTTCTCATTCTCTGCAGACAGCATATCAGATCTTATTCATTATATGATCATTGCAAGCAGAGACAAAGTACTCGGCATACACACCTGAGAGTTTTTGTCGCAAAGACTTATTCTTCTCAACCATGTCATCGCGCTGGTCCTGGTACAAGTTGATCTTCTTGTACGCCTCATCCAGCTCTCGGCGCAATTGGGCGCGTTCTTGGTCCCACGCTGCTTGTCCCTTGGCCAGATCGGCTGTGACTTTTTCAGCACGGGCAATGGACGTGCTTGCTCTCCGAAGCATCTCAGATTTCTGCTGAGATCGTGCAAGTATACTCTACATCCAGATTAAAGGAAGCAGGGTTGATTACAGTACGAAGGAGATAAGTATTTACAATACTACACTATTTCTACTAACCTCTGTGAGCTTGGAGAGTTGTTTGTACAGCTCGGCGGCCTTCTCCAGATCTTCGTGGTCAACTTCAGAGTTGAATAAGAAGGCGTCTTCATCTTCATTAGGGTTGACGCCGGGTGTGCCCGTGAAGATCTGGAATGGCTCTGGTGAAGGCTCGTGGGGTTTCTTTTGCTCCCGGATGATTTCTTCAACAATGGCTTCCTTCATCAGGCCAGTGGTGGTGTTCACTCCTTCAGAGCAGAGGCCAGCCATCCGGATACTTTCTATTGCTTTCGGCCAAGACCCAGGAGCAGAAGAACCCGGAGCGGCTTGTTCTCTTATAGGAGGTGGTGGCGCGACGTTGCTGCTAGCTGCTTGAGGATGGGGCGGTGAAGATACTTGGGGGCTCATCCCTTCTCCTCCTCCTGTCTCCATGATTGGAGTCTTGGGTACATCAGCAGGAGCAGGAGTAGGCGGACGGCTGCATAAACAGTTGAAGATTAGCAATATTCGCGTTTCAAGAATTTTGCTTCATAAAGTTGGATCATTTACCTGGCAAATTCCATGTTGAATTCCGGTTCTTCAACAACAAAGTCAAAGCCGCCAGCCGGGTTGTTTTGAGGTCCTTGAGGCTCTTCCGACTGAGCGGGTTCTTCTTGTTGAGGGTTCTGCAATTATGCAATCAATTCAGAAAACAACTCGGCAAGAGGATAAAACCAAGATTTTTTGGCATAAAAGATAATAGGGATACCTTGGGCAGAGGAGACTGTAGTGGACTCCTACTGGGATCTCTACATTGGATTCAGGATCTGCTTCAAGTGCTTCTGCTTCATCAAGAATGGTATCTGCTGATTTCTGCACAGAAGGAGACACTCTCTTCCGCATAGCCCGTTTTTCTTGGGGATGGTTGGGCTTGGGGCATCGTCATCACAAGGCCTTTTCAAGCCTGATCCTCCTTGCCCGAGTATCTTCCCGAGAGGAGGTTGGGGTGTGTCATCATCAGAATCGACTACTTCTTCCTGAATCACCTGGTCCATATCTGGCGGCGCCTTCTTCTTCCCTTTCCCCGAGCTATCAGCAGTTTGTTGGGGCGGGGGAGATCCGGGCAACCCGGATTGGTTCTCTGCAATGTCTGGGGGTGAGGAAGCTAGTCTGATGCGCATTTCCTGGCATTGAATAGTGCAGCCATTGATTAGTTATCAAGATGCAAGACGGTGTAAAACATATTCAGGATTGTTTTCAAGTTTACCAATGATGACGGACGACTTGCCGTGTACTCGGGTACCCGGCGTGGCAGATCCTGGGCATCCATGAAGAGTGCCTGGACGCAGACGGCGACTTCATCTGAAGACAAATCGCTGGTGGAGATTCTGGTTGGGTCTTCTGGGTCGGTATAATCATAGCCGGCGTGCACCCGCTTCTGGCAGGGTTGTACGCGGCGGCGCAAGAACGAGCTGGCAATCCCGATGGCGGTTAAGCCTTGATCTTTCAGAGCAGCAATCATCTTGATGAGCCTTGAGATCCCGTCGACCTTATCCCTATCGAGGGATTCATTCCATGATTCTTGCAGCTGAGGGAGATGACCAGAGTGCTTGGACAGCCTTGGGGGCTGATTTTCCACATAGAACCACTTGTCATTCCAGTCTTTGATGGAGTCATTCATCTTGAAATCAAAGTAAACATTCTTCATCCCCTGGCGCAACTGGAATCCGGCCCCGCCGACTACTTTGTCTGGGGTGGCCTTCACGCGGAAGAGGCAGCGGAACAGATTGAAGTGGGGATCGATCCCCAAGAAGGTTTTGCAGAGATGGATGAAGAGGGAAATTTGAAGAATAGAATTGGGATTGAGATGGACCAATTCTAATTTGTAGTAAGAAAGAAGCCCTCGGAGAAAATCATGAGCGGGGAGGGCGAATCCGTGTTCATAAAAGGCTACAAACACCACGATCTCGTGGATTTCTTCGAAAGGCCAGGGCTTACCTGCATCAGTGCGCCAACAGGAGATTGACTTGTCCAGCAGGTAGCCTTGGTCTACAAGACCTTGCACCATCTCGTCTGTAGCCTTGGATGGCTTCCAGGTGAGAGCCGGCGCAGGAGAGTTTTTGAACACTGGCATATCGCCGATTGGGATCTTGGACTTTTTTTTTGCTTGTGGCGGATTTGCTCTTAGTAGGCTTGCTGGAAGCAGGTTTGCGACCCATCTTGCCAGACGAGATTCTTGATTTAACTCTCGAACGGGGCTTGAGTGGATTGCGGATTGCACGCGGAGGCGAAAAGAGTTTGAGGATTTCAGTGGTGAAAGCGACGGCGGCGGGGATGAGAATACGAACGGTTCACCCTCTGTCTTATAAGATTGAAGCGGTAACCCTAAGCGTATTCTCTGTAACCCGTTTTCCAAAATACGCCAACACTTATGTATTCGCGGTTACAAACCAGATGCATATTTGTGCGGCCATTTCCTAACGAGCTAGGTCATTTTCCGATGTATTTTCATTCTCGGAGGCTGATACTTAATAGGATTTATTTCCATATCAAAGAATGTACATATTTCAACAGAAGTCTTTAAGCTTATTGTCATTTGCTTTAAGCTTGGGGGCTGGGGGGAAATAGTATATTTCTTTTGGAAAGTTTTTTTCAATAAAGACCCTGGAATTGTTTTTAATCCTTGAAAACATTTCTAGGCTCGGGGGCTAGACCCATAATGGGTCCATCTTTTTCAAAAGCTGGACACCATTATAGTAAATGGGGAAGTTTTTGCATCAATCTTGGTTTATAAACCAAGGCCCGGGGGCTGGCTGCAAAAGAAGTCGGCAAAGGAGCACATCATGTTCACTTCTGAAGGTTTTCAACATGCAAGACGACGAGGAAACAACTCGTCTGATGCTGAAATCGTTGAGAAACAACCCGGCAGGCGTGAAGACATGAAGACGCTCGGGGGCTTGACGGTCCAGGATCCATGGGAGTCCTCATGGGCCACAGTCTCGTTAGGAAATTGGGCCGGCAACCCTGACTGATACAAGGAAGGACCGTACAGCTTAAGGAAACTAGTCGGGTACTGGGAAACAACCCGGCCTACTCATGTTAGGACTCTGTGTATTGTATCCGACTAGGAGTTTGTATTTCTTGCCTTGTAGACCCTGTCTCCCGAGTATATAAGGTGAGGCAGGGACCCCTTGTAAAAATATACACATCAATACGAGAAGATCCACCATACAGGACGTAAGGTATTACGCTCTCTACTCGAGGCGGCCTGAACCTGTCTAAATCGTCTCGTGTTCACCATCGTGCTTTTGGTTCCGGCGAGGCCCTCACGAACAACTCGACTACTTAGGGACCCCCCATAGTAGGCTAGCCGGTATAAAAAACCGACAATTGGATTATCAAAGAAAATAAGATAAGTGCATGCATAGCATAATCTACGTGAATTAGGGTGAAGTAATGATGGTGTTCGAACAAATAAAGAGCAAATGGCACACACAATACAGCAACTTGGCGAGTGGGTGTAGATTGGTCCAACAACTTGTAAAATGCTCAATTTAGCGCAACAACTTGGCAGGTGGGTACAGATTGGTCCAACAACATGTAAAATGCTCAACTCAGTATAATAACTTGTCAAAGTGGCACATCCACTGTCTAAAATGTTACAATGATTATGTATTTTTCCACACCGAATAGTAGAGACATGGTATATTCGGGTCGAATAAATAATTGAGCATTATGTAGGCACTGATATTCATGATGCAATGGTGATATATTTGCCCAAGACAAGAACCTTTGTTTTGAAACTAAAAAAAATCACTCCATAAATGAGAGATATTTTTTCCATATAAAATTAGTTTCTTACATATGAAACTCTAAATCATGATTTACCTATTTATATGCTTTAAGTATACGCAAAGTTTTTTTAAATTTGAACTACAATTTTGACCTAAGAATGCTGGCACATATTTTTTATTTTAATAAGTAAAAGATGTGAGTTAATTCATTAAGGCTATGTTTATTCCATATCTCAATGATCAATTATGAGTAGAATGTTCCCATGGAATAATTATTATTTACTTTAAGCTATTTATTTTCTATTATTTAAAAGAAACTAATTCCACAACTGTAAGATTAGAAAATAAAAAACAAAAGGGAACTGTGCAGAAAAAACAACAAAAAGTTGGAGCATCATTTTGAAAGAGATGATAGAAGCCGGAATTCATTTGGTTATGGTATTAGGAAACAAAATTCTAAAATGGCACAATAGAAGCCCTATAACCTCTATCCTATCCGTGCGTAGCCAAATACGTCGTCATAATGTTTGGACTGTAAATGCACCAATTTGCCAAGTTTTGCTCTAAGTTGAGTAGTTACAAGTTGTTAGACCAATGAGCACCCACCTGCCAAGTAGTTTCACTAAATTGAACATTTTACAAGTTGTTGGGCTAATTTGCACTCACCTATCAAGTTGTTGTATGGTGGACGTAATTTACTCACAAATAAAACAATACTCCCTTCATCCATAAATATAAGTCTTTTAGGAGTTAGGACATCGGCATGGTCTCCAAACATGCTATTTGACCAATAAGATCAATAAAAATAAATTAATTCAAATATAAACAGTTACAAAAATGATAGTTTGTTTCACAATGAATTTAGTAACATCATTTTTGTGTTCTCAATCTTTATGCTTTTTTCTATTGACAGTCAAAGTTAGAGAAGTATGTTAATATTTAGGACAAACCTAGAAGTACTTATATTCGTGGAAAAGGGAGAGTATTTGGTAGCCCTAAAGAATAGAGGTGCTAGGAAGTTGAGCCATGGTAATAGTGTAAACCATAAATGATAAAGGCAAGATGATACAACAATATGTGCATACTTAGCTTGATTCCTGGTAACTGAATTTTATAAATTAGTGTTAGTCATTGTGTTACTTAACTCGCAATCTGGTAAGGTTAAGTATAATCCATCAGTTTCACATAACATTATGTTAGTTGGAAATTAGAAACACTATCGCACAAGACAAGTACTATTATGCATGCATGCCGCTTGTGACAAAGTGGAATATGCATGAGAACTAAACTTTAAACGGGTGCATTCAAGAAGAAACCAAATGGTACAACACAAAATGGAAGTGAACAACTTGCTGGTCCCTGCTAGCTGCTCGATCCAATCACCGCATGAACCCTATATTGGCCAAGCTAGACTACTTGGAGTAGCGGCCTCGCATGCTCAACCAGTGTCGTAATATGCTGGGATCAACCATCAACACGCTCTCTCATATATAGTAGAGCCTGTGCAAATTTCAGGGTGTGTCTCTCATGGACCCCACACCTTATACCGATGAAATTTCTAGTAAAGATGAAAAGCATAAAGAGGGGTATTTTGCTAGTTGTCAAAAGATCAACTTTGACCATCTAGGCTGAAAGCGACTCCTTGCTTTTGTGTTTATCTCTCTATTATTGCTGGGAAGGATAAGATTAGTACAAAAACACATTAACACTCTTACACTCATATTGGGCAAACATTTTGACTTATGACCTCATGCCAATAGTCCATCCATCTTCTCGATTTTAAAGTCTTGGTTGGAACGTATGGTTTATTTTAAGGGGAGAAAAGGAATTAATAGGAGGTCCAGATTGGCCTCTCGACTGTGTTGAATATAGGGCCTGAGCACAATTCAGGCCATGCGGTCCACATGCCAACATTAGGACCATACGCATACGGTATGTATGGTGGGGGCCCAGACCAATGTTCTAAGGTCCAGGGCCAGCAGCAGGCGTGGTCCCATCTGGCAGCGGCAGCACGCTCAGTAGCAGGCATGCAGCCGAGAGGGCAGACGTGGCAGTGTCAGCGCAGGCTCTCATTCCCTTTTACACCCACCTGTCACCTGTGTGGCGCCATTAATTCCGCCAATCTGCCGAGGGGAAGCTTTTACTTCCATCTCCCTGACAGGTAGGTCCGGTAGCCTCTCGGGCCCACACGGCGCTGTGGATCCGCGTAACAACTCGAGTAGACGAAGATTTCAGTGGAGACAAAACCGTGTAGGCGCCGCGCCGTTACGCAGACGACTGCAGAGCGGGAGGGCGGGATGCGAGGCGGATCCCTGCGACTGAGACCTTGCCATCACTGCTGCAGACCACGCGATCGACGTGGGGTCGAACTCCCCCGGGACCACATGTCAGAGACCCACCGCCCTGCATGGGCTCTCTCCCCGAGGCGTGAGAATTCTATCTACGTGCTTCTCTGCCGCCCGGCCTGCATGGCATGCTTGCGTGTTCCCCACAGCCTCTCTAGGCCATGCATTTGCGTGCATGATAGCTTTGCTCTAACGGTTGTCGTCTCTCCCCCCGGTGGCTGAGATGCTGAGTGAGAGCCTGAGATGTGGTACATATATGGGGCTGTTTGGTCACCGGCCAGAACCGGCCACGCCACAGTCTTCGGCAGCCACAAAACTTTACTGCTCTGCTTGGTTGGTCCTCGTGTTCTGTGCACCACAGCTTTTCCTTCATTTATTTGCTCCGCTGGCTGCCGAACCTTAGCCGGTCATTTTTACCGCCACAGACGGTGGCTGCCACAACATGCGCTGTGGCAAATCATGGCCACCAACCAAACACCTCACGGCTTCTTCTCTTAGATCATCATGTTAGCCCTAGAGGTTGTTTTGAGGCGTGGGGATGCACCAGGCCGTGGGATATGCTATGGATGGTGACAAGAAGTCAATTATGACGGTTTAGTATCATGTTGTAGCCGAATCTCGCCGACAAGCCATAGTGGTTTACGCGTAGACCTCGTGAGCCTACTAAGGCTAGTCTCAATGGGAGTTTCATAGAGAGTTTTATGGGCATTAAATTACATGGCACATCATTATTTTTGCTGATGTGTCAACATATTTATGAGGAGAGAGAAGGGAGAGTTTCATCATATGTGAGAGGAGTTTCATCCCCATAAAACTCTAATGGAACAGTTACCTAGTTACCCATCTTGGTAACAGTGTAATGAAACTGTACACTGAGACTGGCCTAATAAAGCAGTTCACGCGTTATCTATCTCGGGGTGACCAGAAGATTAGGACCGATGACAACGGCAGCGTTACGTGCAGGTCAGGGCATTCACTGCTCATCATTACGTTCAACCCTGCCGGAGCAGAGCGGATGCTGAGATATGTCACTGGTCACCTCAGGGTTTGTTGAAGTTTATTACATGTCTACGAGACTACGACCCGTTTTTATAAAACTAGAAGTGTGGAGAGACACATTTTCCAAATTTTACTATCTTTGTCAATCCATGGATGTTTTAGTGGAGGCATGAGATAGATAAATGATTCACCTCATCACCTGCCATGATTGGAACCTTGGTTAGTCATTGTATACACATTCACATACAAATGCTACTTTAGTCTTTTTTATTTAAAACCAGATGGTTATGTTTGTGTCATGTGCATGTGGTGGCTAACATGTATGTCACATTTTGTAATAAAGAAAATGTCTGTATTATTTCAAATTGTACTTTACTATAGCTTTGCTCTATGTCAAATTTCTCTAACTTTTACCAAATTCATAGAAAAAAAAGCATCAACACCTACAACGTTAAATTAGTTTTATTGAATAGTACACAATGAAATATGTCTTTGGTAGTGTGTTTATTTGGTATTATTGTAGATGTTATTATATGTTTATGAACAAAACTAAAGTGAACTACAATTCGGAACTAATAATAGTAATAATAACCTTAACTAGCTTTATTACTGATCTATGTTGTTTTTTAATTTGATAGAAAGGAGACCACTATATACTATATATAGACTGGACCAAAGAAAATTAAATTTGCTTCACGCCAACAAGGAAGCATGCATGACAGGCCCGTATGAATCATGAAAAGGCTCCAGGATCTCTTTACCGTTTGTTATGACGCATGCATGCAACATATGACCCGGCACATACTATGCCTACAAACCCTGCCATCAACTAGGCATCAGCTGAAAGCCATCCTATATGTTGGAAGCCTGCAGAACTCCAAACTTTACTGTCTGGGAAGCCTACAGTAATAACGAGATCATGCATATGGCCCTTCTGTTTCAATCAAATTGCAGGTAAAACCCTTGTCGGATATTAATATCCGGGGTGGCTAAACCGCGAGGACAAGACTTCTAAACCAGATAAGGGTTAACCCTTAAAGCAGCCCATTAGGCAGCCCACCAGGCGGCTGGGCCTCACCAATAGCGCGACCACAGCCCAACTATATTCTGGATACAGCCCAGCTACGGTCCGACGCATGATAACCCGCGCTGCCCCACCTCCGAGGATGAGGCGACTAGGGTCGGATAAACTCCTCCGCCTCGCCCGACCCAACGAGGGTCGGATGAGGAAATCGTTGTAGGCAAGGGCATCCGTCTCGCCCGACCCTTGCTAGGTATGGGCCCGCCAGCTGTCCCTTCACCCCACCTCCTCTGGGTCAACAGGCCATCATAACAGGGGGGTTGGGCCTGTCAGACGTGGCAGGCTCGAGACATGACGGAACGCTGCCCGTATTGAACGCCAAGGCGGGCGCCGCGCACCTAAAACACCATCCTACCTGGCCTAAACTAATGATGGCGGGTTGGCATGTTTGACACCTACCCCGCCATAAACAAGGGACTGGACATCACGTACACGCGTTCGACCCTAAGCAAAGATCGAACGCGGACGGTCCTGTTTTACCCTCCACCGTGGCCCGATCATCATTTCCCCCAGTAATGGAGCTCTGGCGCACGGTGCACTAATGTCAAATATCACTGACGAATACAGGGGGTCAGCATGAGTGCTCTCCACGATCCCCAGGGCAGGACACGGCGACGAATGGAGGAATGGAGGCCCGCCCGACCTTCTAGACCTTTTTCCTTTACCCCCTCGGGATCTTCTTTCTTTTTATCCAATTATGTATCCGACCTAGCCTTTTCCTTGAACTATAAAAGGGAAAGGGAGGTCATCCTTACCCCCCCCGGAGACTCTACAGACGATCGATCATAATCCACTCACACACACGCTCACAGAGACTTGGGAGTCCCTCCCTCTCTCGACCGCTTGTAATCCCTACTACGAGCAATGTGAGTAACACGAGCAGCATCAAACTGGACGTAGGGCGCACGCAATCCCACAAATTTCACTAGTCGGCCATTTTCGGCGCCGACAGTTGGCGCGCCAGGTAGGGGAGCTTTGCGTGTTCGACGATTTCCTTCAGGCTCTGGATGGCCAGTGATGATTTGGGCTGGGCTCCCAGGACGCACGTGTGTTTCGCAATCCTAGACTTCATCACCACCAGCGACGGCATGCTCGAGCGAATCACCGTCGCGCCTCGGCCGTCGACACTGACGCCGATGTCGCAGTGGTCATCGAGACCCTTGCGAACGTTCAACCGAGCGCCTCCGAGTCCCAGGAGTTCCCCACGAACTCGGATGAAAGGGACCTTTGGGGACGGCTCAATACGTTCCTAGGACCGCGACCGTCCCAGGAAGACGCACGCTGCATCATGTTCGCCCTTGCGAACGTCATGACCCAGCTTGCGGGAGGCGCGCCACTTTCTCCAGGCGTGCTGAACCCCACACCGCCTTACGTGGCGCCCTTCGGCCTGCGCAACGCAGGAGAGACGATCTCCCGCTTGTTGGTCCGCAACGAGTGCCAGGCCCCCGCGGACGACGAGTTTGTGGGGGTGATTGATCATGCCTTGTGTTGTGGCCATAATACCAGGGTACCCGACTACGAGGATTAACGACCACCGACTCCAGACGAGAGACTCCGAGCAGGACACGGCGGCCTATTCAAGGAAGGAAAGCCCGAAGACAGGAGATAGAGTCCTAATAGGTTTAGGTCTGTTTTGTCTTGTAATGCAAGTCTCCCCGGACATAAATAGTGGGGATCCTGTACGTAGGGGGTATCCAATCCAACACCCGATACTCCATACACCATATTGTACTCGCCGAAATAATACAAGAAGCAACTGGACGTAGGGTTTTTACTCGATCTCGAGGGCCCGAACCAGTATAAAAATCCCTTGTCTCTGTTTATCTCTATTCGTCTACTATGATCGTTCTTTGCAGGAAGCAGGGTGCCCTAAGAACCAAATATCTGCCGAATATAACTTCGACACCTTGGAATCAGTCCTCGACTTGCTCAACGAGAGCTTGTCAGAGGCGTCCGAGACGGAGCTAGTCATCGAAAGCCATCATCCTTCCTGGGAGTGTTTCATGGCGAACACTCCCGACGGGGTGCTGGAGAGGCAAGCGACGACGACTCTAGCCAGCCGCCGGCTCACGGCGCCACGGCTAATGCTGTTGTGGTAAATGCCGTAGCTGTCCATCCCGTAGTGGCCAACGCTGACGCTGCAAGCGCGGGACGAGCCGCAACCGAGTCATCTCGGCGCCCACGCCCGGCTCAGGCGTGGGTCCGAAGGCAAGAGCTCCAGGACGCCCAGCGCCGCTTGGAACAAGTGCGTGCACGTGTGGAGTAGGAGCGGCTTCACGTCGAGCAAGAGCGCACGCGCATGGAACAGGAGCAAGCACGCATCGAGCGCGAGCTCCAGCAATGCGACGTTGGGGCGCCGGCACGTGGTCGTGCCCGCGACGTCCAGCGGCAGATCGTGGATGACGCAGGGGGGCCGCCACACTTCGTGAGGGCGAGCCAGAATATCGCGGCAGCCGTGGCGCTCCTGCGGGGCTTCCCGATCCCGTCACACCAGAAGCCCGAAGAGCCCAGCGCGAGGTGGGCGAGCTCCTTGAGCGAGCGACGGTGCAGCAGACCGAGAGTTCACAGTCCCGGCGACGTGGCTCTCAGGCTAGCCAGCGTCGCCCCTCGAGGCAGCCTCCACATGAGCGCGGTAACCCTGACCCGCGGAACGTGTCGGTCCATCAGCCGCGCCCCGGTTCCGACGGACGGCTAGAGGCTTCCATCCGTGGGCATCTTGGCCCGGTCCGCGATGCCCGGAGCATACTGAATGCGCGCCGTCGTCAACCGGTCGAGGCCGAAGGGGAGCCCCAACGCGGGCGTGCTCCACGTCGGGGCGGCCGCTATGACGACGATGAAGAGGAGCGAACCCCGAGTTCCGGACGCGCCGGGACCCCGTGCCTTCAGTTCTCGGATCAGGAACGCTCCATGTCCCCCACGGTTTCGTCCCCCGACGAACTAGCCTAAGTACGCAGGGGAGACCAACCCCGAGCTCTGGCTCAAGGACTACCGACTCGCATGCTGAGCCAGGAGGGGCGAACGACGACGACTTCGTCATCCGACACTTGCCGCTATACTTGGCCGATTCGGCCAGAGCATGGCTCGAGCATCTCCCCACGGGCCAGATCTGGAACTGGACCGACCTCCGGGAGATCTTGTAGGGAACTTCCAGGCGACCTACGCACGCCCGGGGAACCCTTGGGACCTCAAGAACTGTCGGCAAAAGTAACGAGAACTCTCCGGGAGTACATCCGACGCTTTTCCCAGCAGTGTAATGAGCTGCCCAACCTTGTGAACGCCGACGTCATCGGCGCGTTCTTGTCGGGAACGACTTGCAAGTCCCTCGTCCATAAGCTTGGACGTAAAAGCCCCCGCACGGTGAAAGACCTCCTCGACATAGCAAGGAGCCACGCCTCCGGCGAGGAGGCAGTCGGGGCGATATTTCGCCATCCTCCCCGAGGGAAAGGGAAAGCGCATCGAGGATGTAGATGAGGGTCCGTCCAACTGCCCGAGCAAGAAGAAGAAGAAGGATAAGGCGCGGCGATAGGACACTGACGCCGCCATGGTCGTGGCAGCTGAACGGAAGCCGGCGGCCAAACCTCCAACCGGGGAGATGACCGACCACTTTGAGAAGATGTGGAACGGACCTTGTCCAAACCACGAGTACCTCGTGAGGCACCTTTACAAGGAGTGTACTCTCATGAAGAAATTCATGACCGGAGATACACGAAAGTGGGAACTAAGGAGGCGAAGGCCCGACCCAGAACCCAAGGGACCTGAACAGGTGGAGGATACGGCACCCGACCCTTACCCGGAGCCCGACAGCTGTCTGATGATTTTCGGAGGCACCGAGGCCTCCGTCAGTAGGGGTCGGGCGAAAGCCGAGCGCCGCGAGGTATTCGTCGCCGAGCCGGCCACGCCGACCTTCCTCCGGTGTCGGAGACGGCCATAACCTTCGACCGTGATGACCACCCGCAGTTCGTCCCTCGACCGGGAAAGTACCCACTTGTGGTCGACCCGATCATTAGCCACAAGCGGCTCACCAAGGTCTTGATGGACGGTGGTAGCGGCCTCAACATCCTCTACGCCGACACCCTTGACGCGATGGGCATCGACCAGACGCGCATTCGCCCGATCGGAGCACCCTTCCACGGGGTCGTTCCTGGGAAGCAGGCCGTCCCCCTCGGGCAAATCAAACTGCCTGTCACATTTGGGACCCCGTCTAATTTCAGGACGGTGACCCTCACATTCGAGGTAGTGGGCTTCCATGGGTCCTACCACGCCATCTTGGGTCGACCATGTTACGCGAAGTTTATGGCCGTCTCCAACTATACCTACTTGAAACTCAAGATGCCTGGGCCCAAAGGAGTGATCACTGTGGGCTTGTCCTTCCAGCGCGCCTATCAGTGCGAAGCCGAAAGCTGCGAGCTGGCCTCGGCGGCCATCGCCTCCGTGGAGGAACTCGCGTCGATCCGGGCCCATTTGGTGGAAGAAGCCCCGGACTCCAACCGAGGAACGATGTCCTTCCACCCGACGGAGGACACCAAAGAGGTGCAGCTTGAACTGGCCAACACTAAGGAGAAGGTGGCTCAGATCGGGACCAAGCTGCCCCCCAAATATGAAAGCGCGCTCGTCGACTTCCTCCGCGCGAATATCGACGTGTTCGCGTGGAAGCCTTCGGACATGCCGGGCATTCCGAGGGAAGTCGCCGAGCATTCCTTGGATATTCGGCCTGAAACAACACCTGCGCCGCTTCGACGAGGAGAAGCGCAAGGCCATCGGGGAGGAGATTGTGAAGCTTTTGGCGGCCGGGTTCATCAAGGAAGTGTATCACCCCGAGTGGTTAGCCAATCCTGTTCTTGTACGAAAAAAGAATGGAAAATGGAGAATGTGTGTCGACTGTACGAGTCTCAATAAAGCGTGCCCGAAGGATTCGTTTCCCTTACCGCGCATAGACCAGATAGTCGACTCAACCGCGGGGTGTGAAGTTTTTTGCTTCCTTGATGCGTATTTTGGGTACCATCAGATCGCGATGAAAGAATCCGACCAGCTCGCGACTTCCTTCATCACACCGTTCGGTTCGTATTGTTACATGACAATGCCGTTCGGACTCAAAAACGCCGAGGCAACATACCAGCGATATATGCTCAGGTGTTTCGATGACCTCATCGGGCAAACCATAGAGGCATACGTGGACGACATTGTAGTGAAGTCCAAACAGGCCGAGCAACTCGTGGCCAACCTCCAAAAGACATTCGACAAACTTCGGGCGAATGGCATCAAACTCAACCACGAAAAATGTGTGTTCGGGGTACCCAGAGGGATGCTGCTTGGTTTCATTGTCTCCCAATGAGGGATCGAAGCCAACCCAGAGAAAATCGCGGCCATCGATAAAATGGGCCCGATCCAGAATCTAAAGGGAGTACAGCAGGTTACGGGATGCCTCGCTGCACTGAGTCGATTCATCTCAAGGCTCGGCGAGCGAGTCCTTCCTCTGTATCGCCTACTGAAAAAGTCCCAACAATTCGTGTGGACCCAAGAAGCCCAAGAGGCCCTTACACAGATCAAGGCAGTCCTAACGAAGGCGTCGGTTCTGGTCCCGCCGACCCCAGGAGAACCACTCCTACTCTACATCGCTGCGACGACGCACGTCGTGAGTGCAGCCCTCGTGGTGGAACGGGAAGAAGAAGGACACATCCTCAGGGTTCAGCGTCCGGTGTATTTCATCAGCGAGGTACTCAGTGACACGAAAACACGGTACCCCAAATCCAACGGCTGATTTACACTGTCCTGATTGCCAAGAGGAAATTGCGTCATTACTTCGACTCACACCCCGTCGCGGTCGTGGGCTCGTTCCCCCTTGGGGAGATCGTCAGCAACCCCAACTCCACCGGTCGGATTGCCAAATGGGCGCTCGAATTGATGGGTCAGGGGATTACGTACTCCACTAAAACCGCCATCAAGTCTCAAGTCCTGGCCGACTTCATCGCTGAATGGACAGAGACCCAACTACCGCCGGAGCCGGCCGACCAGGAGTACTGGATATTGTACTTCGATGGGTCTCTGGTCAAAATGGGAGCGGGGGCTGGACTAGTCTTCATCTCCCCACAAGGAGTCCGGATGAAATACATAGCCCGGCATCAAATAACGTGGCCGAATATGAAGCACTCATCAATGGCTTAAAAATCATGATCGAGTTGGGAATCCGGTGCCTCGAGATAAGAGGTGATTCCCAGCTCGTAGTCAACCAGGTCATGAAAGAGTCGAGCTGCGAAAAGCGAGATCATGGCCGCATACTGCCAAGAAGTCAGAAAGCTTGAGGGCAAGTTCGATGGCTTCGAGCTTAAGCATATCAAACGGTGATTTAATGAAGCAGCTGATGAGTTGGCCAAGAAAGCGTCGGGTCGGGAGCCAGTCCCGACAGGTGTCTTCGCTAGTGACCAGCAGAGCCCGTCAGTCAGCATCCCGATTGCGGAGCCGACGAGCGCGGCGCATCGCCACCGCCGTCGGCGCCCCTCCCAGAGCCCTTGGCTTCCTCCTCCTCCTCCTCGGTTTCCAGGTCGGAGAACCCCGACAGGCTGTCTTCATCGTCATCATCGCCATCGGCCTCCTTGTCCACAAAGGGACCCATGTCCGGGTTCCACAGCCCATCGAGGAGTGTCAGGCTGCGGCGGCGGCGGTATATCACCTATTTCTTGTTCTTGGCCCGTACTTGGGCCGTCTTCTTCTTCCGGGCGTCCTCGGCCCTCTTCCGCTCCGCCTCCGCGCGCTCGCGATTCTCCGTCCTCCGCTGGATGTCCTCCAGCAAAGGCGGGCGCGACGCGGTGTAGTTGAGGATTCCCTGTGAGAGATCTCTCATTAGAGACAACAATCACGACAAAGAAGGAAAAGGCGAAATATGAAGAAACTCACCACGATGATAGACCCACGAACAGGGTAGTCCGCCTCCGCGTGAATCACAGTGTCGCGAAGACGTCGGCGGATCATGTTCTCCGACAGCGGCTCGCGGGACATGGCTGACCCGGTCCAATTCGACCCGAGGGTCATCTCGTGCAGCTGCAGCCGGCGCTCCATAAGGGGGAGAACGCGGCGAGCGTGATACGCCGCGATCACCCCCGCGCCGATCACCTGCCATCGCCTCGCCAGGCGCTCGACCTCCGTCAGGAGGTCTGGGACCGACCGCTTCTCATCCTTGGCGGGCCCCCACGCCCACTCCTCGGGACGCTCGAGGATCATACGCCCGGTGTAGAACGGGAAGGGGGCGTTGGGGTCATTCTGCAGATAAAACCACTGGGGGTGCCACCCTTTGTTGGAATCCGTGAGGTGGAGCCGAAGATACCCGGCCGCCCGCTTCCCGCCGCGGAGGCAGATGCCGGCGCACCCCATGGGTCGCACCACCCCTTCCTTCTCCACGATGTCGAGGAAGAAGAACCACTTGAAGAGGGCAAAGTGGGGCTCGATCCCGAGGAAACCTTCGCACATGGCGACGAACGCCGCCACGTGCTGGATCCCATTCAGGTTGAGATGCTGCAGCTCTAACTTGGAGTGATGCAGGATCCCGCGGAGGAACCAGTGGGGAGGAAGTCCTAGCCCGCGCTCGTGGAAGGGGAGGAAGGAGACGACGTACCCCGGCGGCGGCTACGGGACATCCTCGGGGCCGGGCGCAATCCACTCCATCACCTCCGTCCTTGGGCACAGTAGACCCCGCTCCACCAGGTGATTCAGGTGAGCCTCCGTCACCGAGGAACGTGGCCATGACCCCATTGTAGGAGCAGGGTCGCGAGCGGGGCGCGGCGGCGGTGGAGCAAAGAGCTGCTGCGGCTAGGGACAAGGGGAAGGCGTGGCGCACGAATAGATGGGAAGTGTGACGAACGGGGGGAGAGGCCCTCCTCCCGTATTTATGAGGGCGTCGATGGGACGTGCCCGGGAAACGCGCCGTGGCTCCCTGCCCACATCCCCCATGTCTCCCACGTCTCCTCGTCCTTCGTACCATGACCCGACGCCATTAATCCGGCGGCGGCCCATTTTCGGACGACCGAGCAGGCCCGAAAGGTAAGAAACCCGGCTAGGGCGGCCCGATCGAGACCCAAAACAGCCTGGGAGTTCGAAGGCTGACCCGAGAAGGGTCCGAAGGCCGCTCCCGAGCACCACCCGAGTGAGGGGCAGGAACGGGTGGGCCCATTAGAGGCCAGTACCCTGGTGCACGAGCACCGAGGGCACCCCGACCCGCATTCGAGCCCAGAAGCGCCCGACCCCATTGAAAGGACCTTGATGTCGCCTAGAGGGGGGAGGGGGGTGAATAGGCGAGACCTGAAATTATTGCCACTTAAAACAAATTTATTAGCGACAATTGGATATTCCAAATACCACTTTTAGAGATTCAATAAATGAACTTCTAAAAGGATCTTTAGAATCTCCAAATAAAAGAATTCACGCCTAGCGCAGCGGATATAGCACACTGCCACCAAAACCGGTGCCACCGGTTTTGCAAAACCGGTGCCACCGGTTTTGCCCCGGCAGTGAACCCCAAATAGATTGAATATGCTAGGGAGCTCGGAATCAAACCAAACTTGGAGATGATGATTGGAATGTCTTTCTAAGGTATATCTCCAAGTCCCTGCACTCAAAAACACATATACAACAATATCGAGCAATTTCACCAATTAACAATATAAGCACAAAGAAGCTTAAAACCAGCGGGGAGACACAAGATTTGTTTTCCCGAAGTTCGGATTCACCGCTCGCACCAAGCAGCCACCAAGGCACGGTGAATCCTACTCTCCGTTGAGGAAGCTTATGCGACCACACTAGGTCAAGCTATCTCCTCCTTCCACTAGCTTGCTTCTTCCCTTTCGGAGGCGAAGCACGACCTGCACAAACTTTCCCGCAGCTCACCACACCTTGGTAGCTCACGGGCAACACCTAGCCGTCTAGGAGCGAAGCTCCAAGAGTAACAAATGAATCACACAAACTTGATGAAGTCCAACAGTGCTCAAGGTGCTTTTGGTGCTCTCAATCTTCACACAATGGTTGCTCTCTCTACTACCCAACTCACAAAATCTCACAATGTGAAGCAATCCTCACAAAGAGGGGTTGGGGAGAGCTAGAATGGCTTTTGCTTGGCAAGAAAGAGCAGGAAAGCACTACAGCAACCTCAGAAACAACAGCTTGCTACAGGGGAGGTCGTGGGGTATAAATACACCACTCCCCAAAAACTAGCCGTTAGGAACCCAGTGAAAACCGGTGCCACCGGTTCCTAAAACCGGTGCCACCGAGATTTCAAACCAACTAGCCGTTGGAACACCCTGACACAAAACCGGTGCCACCGGTTTTGCCCTGGCAAAACCAGTGAAGTGTACGTGTGGCTTTTGTGTCTCTCAACAACTCACATGGGTTCCTTGAGCACTTAGACAATTTCAAGACTACTTGTGATGCATCCCTCTTGATAGTACGGCATACCTATACTCAAGATCAAATATAAATACTATTGATGTACTTGAGCTTCTTCACTTTTGAACTATGCCATACTTCTTCAATATATCCACTTGAGAGTTGCATCCAACCTTGTCTTTTTGAATTGAGCACTTCAACCTTGAGCTAGTGACTTGAACCTTTGTCTTTGAATGAAATCCACTTCTAGTCCAATTCACTTTTTCACAACATAATTCTAGAAAGATTGATACTTGCCAATATGAACACCACATGTGACCAAGATTCATCAAGTTGAAATCCAAAGAAAGTTTCGTCACCCTAGCAAAGGTACATGACCCAAGTCCGCAACTTGATCACACATTGCTTAGTACCTAGAAACACTATCCCGAACTCCACCTCTTCATCCTTGCATCGCATATAGCTTCACATTAGCTTGTATCAACAATGAACACCATTTCTTGATATGCAATATATCCACTTTACTTTGACCTTTCATTTCTATCAAAGTCATCATGTCTTGTTTGCAAGTCATTCTTTAAATATAGACCAAGAATGAGCCATATCACCATGTCTCTTGTCCATTCAACCAAACTTGCATTATGCAACATTTTAATCCAACATGATCTAAGATATCCCATATCAATATTAAACAAACTTTCATCAATTTTAGAGACCAATATATCACACACATTCTCATGTCTCTTTCTTTGTTGCATCATAGCTTGCAAACTATCATATTCATGCATAATGGGAATAACCACTTCTATATGTTATCATGAGCCATCCACATTGTATTCAACCAATGAACAAAAGTGTCTTGTAAATATATCATTTAATTCCTGCTCATGATCTTTAACAAACATGTTAGTCCTTTAATCATTTTGTCATTCAATTCACCAAAACCCACAAGGGAGCCTAGATGCACTTTCACCCATGTATCTTACCGTAAAGAGGCGACGAGCCCTCATGACCTAGCGGACGGACACGAGAACTAAGGGAGTTAGGCGCCGGGGATTTGTTGGGGCTGATCACAAGTTGATCCGATTGACTCCTCCTAGAAGGGGGGTTGGGCCTCACTCGAACCTACCCGTTTGAAGCTCAATGAGAACCGCGCTTCGGCCTGAGTGGCAAAGTGCGATGCATCTCTTACCCTCCATCCTATCGCAAGGAAAGCGTGAGGGGAAAACGCAAAAAGTCGAAACGATTCCCCGTCCAGGCACAGGTCTCGATCGGGATACATACAGGGGTCAGAATCGCAAACAGAGACCAACGACGGGTCGCAGAGAACACAAACAGAATGACATTTTCATTCACAAACGAGGATGAAGTACACACGGCACGAGGCTGCAGAAAGATACAAACGGGGATCGCCACCCTAACGTGGCGATCATGGGCGTCTAAGAGGAGGAGGAGTCCTAAACCAAGCAGAAGGCCATGCATTCCAAGATCGCTGGTCTTCTTTTGGCTTCTTCTCCCCTGAAGACGCCCTGAAGGGTGAAGGTGCATAGGTATGGCCTCAGGCAGCGAGCCGAGCGCCACGATGAGCTCGAGCCATCTCCTCCTTTGACAGCGAGCGATGCCGACAGTGGTAACCCCCAGAAAAGTAGGCAGAGAGCCGCTTGAGGGTTGCGCAGGCGACAACCCGCTGCTGAGAAGGTGGAGAGCGGCGCCAACGATCCACCGCGACCTCAAACCCTTCTGGAAAGAGCCCACAGAATGCAGGCATCAGAAGGGGGAAGTGGGAGGATCGGCAGCGCCGACGACCGGAGTGGCGCATAACGACCCCGCCCCCCACACCGCCACCACCGAGGTGACGGGCATGGGAGGCGAGATTGCCGCGCCTGCACCAGCACGACATCACGTAGATGTCGCACCATGCACCTTGACCCCCGTCCTTCGCTGGGATTCTTTTTGCTTCAACTCCCTGAGCTCCCGGACCTTCCTTCCGGAGGACGCATTAGGGCAGCATAGGCGCAAGCCCGCTCCATCAGGAGAAAATTAGAAAGAGAAGACTGGATCAGATGCCTGAGAAGCTGAGGCGGGCACGCCTGTTTATAGCCAGAAGCGGCCTCGTCCAAGCCTCACACGGGGGCTACAGGGCTCGGCCACGTGGCATGACCGTGCCACCGGCCTGGAAAAAACAAAAACCCCCTGCGGAAGAAGCAACAGCCACGTGTCTTGAGAAGGACCGACAAGACCGAGCGGGTCAGAATCGCGCATGGCTGCACGCCGCGCGGCGAGTTCCAACGCAGGGCGCAGGTCTATTTCCAGATGGTATTGACTAGCGTCTGATTCCTAAAAAGGAACGACGACTCTGAGCAACGACACGACTGCTCGGATCAGTTTCAGCACCCGGCCGAACACTAGGGCTCACCCAGCCGCTCGGGGGCTACACCCACCGGGTGCGCTCGCGCGCCCCCGGTGAAAGAAAACAACAAAGTCCCATCAGCTCACCCCCTGAACGAGTCCATGACTCGCTCAACGGGTCGGGGGCTATACCCGGTGGGTGCGCTCGTGCGCACCCACCGCAGGACTCGAAAAATCTAACACAAAGTCCTTGTATAGGTCATTATGACCCATGCAGGGACTCGGGGGCTACTGTCGGATATAAATATCCGGGGTGGCTAAACCGCGAGGACAATACTTCTAAACCAGATAAGAGTTAACCCTTAAAGCAGCCCATTAGGCAGCCCACCAGGCGGCTGGGCCTCGCCAATAGCGCGACCACAGCCCAACTATATTCTGGATACTAGCCCAGCTACGGTCCGACGCATGATAACCCGTGCTGCCCCACCTCCGAGGATGAGGCGACTAGGATCGGATAAACTCCTCCGCCTCGCCCGACCCAACGCGGGTCGGATGAGGAAATCGTTGTAGGCAAGGGCATCCGCCTCGCCCGACCCTTGCTAGGTATGGGTTCGCCTGCTATCCCTTCACTCCACCTCCTCTGGGTCAACAGGCCATCATAACAGGGGGGTTGGGCCTATCAGACGTGGCAGGCCCGAGACATGACGGAACGCTGCCCGTATTGAACGCCAAGGCGGGCGCCGCGCACCTAAAACGCCAGCCTACCCAGCCTAAACTAATGATGGCGGGTTGGCATGTTTGACACCTACCCCGCCATAAACAAGGGACTGGACATCACATACACGCGTTCGACCCTAAGCAAAGATCGAACGCGGACGGTCCTGTTTTACCCTCCACCGTGGCCCGATCATCATTTCCCCCAGTAATGGGGCTCTGGCGCACGGTGCACTAATGTCAAATATCACTGACGAATACAGGGGTTCAGCATGAGTGCTCTCCACGATCCCCAGGGCAGGACACGGCGACGAACGGAGGAATGGAGGCCCGCCCGACCTTCTAGGCCTTTTTCCTTTACCCCCTCGGGATCTTCTTCTTTTTATCCAATTATGTATCCAACCTAGCCTTTTCCTTGAACTATAAAAGGGAAAGGGAGGTCATCCTTACCCCCCCCGGAGACTCTACAGACGATCGATCATAATCCACTCACACACACGCTCACAGAGACTTGGGAGTCCCTCCCTCTCTCGACCGCTTGTAATCCCTACTACGAGCAACGCGAGTAACACGAGCAGCATCAAACTGGACGTAGGGCGTTCGTGCCCGAACCAGTATAATTTCTTGTGTCCTCTCGCGAACCATCCGGACCTTAACATGCAATCCCACAAATTTCACTAGTCGGCCATTTTCGGCGTCGACAACCCTGCTAATAAGATTTGGGTTTTTTCACTTTCATAGTACACAGATAGTTTGGTCCATTTGGACAAGAATTTAATTAATTAATCATTACCTCTCCGATCTACTACATGCAGTGAGCAAATGGTCCCGAACGGTCCTGTGTAAAAAAGCTAGCACGTTTTTACAACATGCATACCGACCAATCGGTGCCATCCTATGTTTCTCATAGCCAGAGCCCTGGTTTTCACATGTAGATTTATAGGTTGCTTGTGAGTGTTTATGTAGTACTTGGGTTGGCACTGTATGTGTTTTGGCAAGATTGCAAATTAACTTATTATATTCCACCACAAAAGGGGTACTCGGGTATTATTGCATGCGCGGTACTTTACTTGGGTCATGACATGCGTCGTTTCACTATTGCATCGTACTTCCCGTAACAAGCATGAGTACATGGCAATAACTCAAGAAACAAAATAATACAGCTATTCATGATTCATGTTCCAGTTTTTGACTCAGAATTGTGCTCATGTTCTTGGTTATTTATTCTTTTAGTGGCAGGCAATATTTCCATCTATAGCGAGTTACTTGTGCTGACTCTTTATCAATTTCAAGATTTGCTTGCCTAGTCTTTCAAAGATGTTCTGTATGTCCCTTTCTTTGGTTTTTATTCTAGAGGTGGGGAAGGTAGCCCAGAGAGGCGCCCAAACTGACCTGCCCTGACCCCTTTGGGAGGCCGGTTGGCGTGCTTACCCCAACCTCTTCGGAGGGGGTTGGCCAACATGCTCTACTTAAGCCCTGAGAGGAGGTCTATGAAGGTCGACCTTACTTCTTGTTGGGCCTGATTTTGGCTGGACGTTGTTGGGCCAGTTGTTGGGTTGCCTTGGTGCTTATTGCCTCACCATGGGGTATCGGCACGCTGGGTACCCAACTACCAAGCTTTCTAAAATGCACCAAAAGTTGATTTTGGCATGCAAATCAAACTTGGCCACTAAATTAAGCAGTAAATGCAGTCCAATTTCTAGGTCTGCATTCTTTTGTCGAGGTTTTTCAAATGTCTGGATTGCAATCTTCATAGGCAGAGGGAGTATGTTCTAATTAAATTAACATAAATTATTTTTTACTACCTCAGTTTTAAACTAAAAGCCATTTTTAAAGAAGTATAACTTTTACCAATATAATATGTACTACATTGAGTGTTTAAAAGTTATACAATTAGATTCGTATCTGAAATGCTTTTACAATGTGTTAGTTTTATATGTAGCTATAAATGACTACATAGTTTGTAGAAAAAGGGAGAATCCTAAACTACACCCGAGTGTCTCTACGCTCAAGAGCGTTTTATTTTTCTTACCACCATGAGTTTCTCTACCTCATCTCCCCACCACAAATAAAGAACTCCAGTGAGGATTTAGGGTTGGGGGTTTGGGCTTCGGCGACGCTTATTAGAATACCTAGATCTATAAGGAAGGCTACCGAGTGGCGGTATGGGCAGATGGCGGGCGTATCGTAGGGTGGCAAGGCGGCGGCGGTTGTCGGGCACGCGATGTGGATCAGAGGAGGCTGGTTGGACAAAGTAGGGTCGGGGTGTTTTGACTTAATGACATGTGTATCATGGAGTGTGGAAGGCCACAAAGGATCCAACGATGGTAGCTGTTGGAGAAAGGGAAGAAGGGCATAAGGTGTGGCAGGTGCAAGGGCACTATATGAAAATGGATGGCAGAGGCCATGAAGAAGAGGTTGGTGCAGGTGCTGTGGCAGAGCTCGCTAGGGTGCATGTTGGCGGCAGAGGTGATAGGCGGCATGATGTCGGGTTAGACCTGATCATTTGTCGGGTCGGTTTATTTCGGGTTTTTGGGTCAAAAGTTTTGGCCCATACCCGGCCCGAGCTGATCGTCGGGTCGAATTCTTTGGCCCGTGCCCGGACCATGGCACGGTCGGGTCAATCTAATACTTTTATGTGTAATTTTGGGTTGTGTCGGGTTTTTTTTGGGTTTCAGATCAAAAAAAAAATTGGCTTGTGCCTGGCCTGAGCCGACCATCAGGTTGAATTTTTTGGCCCATGCCTGACCAGTCGCATGGTCAGGTCGGGTATTTTTGAGGCGGGTTGGATCGGGTTTGTCGAGTCGAGTGACTCATGATGATCAGATCTTTGTCGGGTGGAAGGAAAGGATATTGTATCACAAACAGACCGATAGGGACTGGGATTGGTAGCTAGGGGGATATAAAGAATGAAAAATTGCTAGGGTTGTATAAAGAATGACCCAAGTGAGCTGTAGACAGGCTCAAAAAATTGCTGAAGTCTGCCTTTCAAGACGGAGGGAATCTAAAAGAAAGTCTTGTATCGAAGGGATGACATGGAGACTTCAGAAGTTTTATATATCACTGGCCTACCAAAGGTATAGGTATGTTGCTGTCATGCTTTGCACGGGCATATACATAGGTCTTTGCAGATATCATTATAGGATGAACTGCTAAGGCTGGATGCTGGAGTGTAAAAGGCTGGACCGATGTCACGTTATCATTAGAAGAAAATCATTGTTAGAACGCTGGACCAATAGGTCTTTGCAGGCAGATATCATTATTAGAAGAAGGAGGCCCATCAAGGACCCGAGGCCTCTAAAAGGAAGGCAAATATGTGGAGCTCCTGCCTCTGTCAACCTGGAGGCCCGTAAGGCACTCAGTAGAAAAGCAAGAAAAGCTCACAGTCACAAGCCTACGTTCTCTGGAAGGCTAATAATCATGTCAATAAGCCCATCAAAATGGGTAAGCTTGATCGAGAACTTTAGGCCCGTTTCGACCTGCATTTCTACTGATTCACTCGGGAGCTCAATCAAATCAAATCAGTTCTCTCTGGTAGACTAAGAAATACATTCTTGATCTATCTCTGAAAGTAACAAGTTCATTCAAGACCATTTAAAAATTCAAATTTGAAGCACGTCTGCAGTTCATTCGAGATACCTCCTTTCAGTGGCGGAGGACGGATTCAAATCGAGGTATGGCGTAGCTGGAATGAAGAACCAACATGCTGCAATTTAGTGCATATGCTGGTGTCTAAAAGGCTTAATTGCTTCACAAAATAATTAAGTTCATGATGATTACGTATTGACTCTAATTTTTGAGGTATGGCAGTTGCCACACCTTGCCCTACCGGGCCCTCCGCCACTGCCTCCTTTGTTACTAAACATTTAGCCCTTTTATTAAGTACCATTTGGTACACGAGCATTTTCTACTAGTTACATTACAGGTCTTTTCTCACAAGACTATAGAAGAGACGACACGACACACCTCAAGTCCTCAAGTGGGGAAAAAAAAGAACACAGATGAATCAGCCAAAGAATACAGAGCTCTTGCACAGGCATACACGCACAAGTACATAGCGGTACATACAAAGTTACAACCAAGCTATGCTATCACATCCGGTCCAAATCAACCAATCAATCTACAAGCAATCCACACAAGGGTGGTGATCATGCATCAGGCGACTCTGCAGTTGGCCCTGACCTTGCCGCCGGTGCCGGTGAGCACGCCGATGGAGCCCATCTTGACCATGGCGGCGGCGAAGTCGCTCTGGAACGTGGCCGGGTCGTTGGCGTAGGTGACGACCCGCACGGCGGTGTTCTTGTCGTCGAGCAGCGCCTGGTCCGAGGACAACAGGCCGCGGTTGGCCATGACGCCCTTGTAGAAGCCCTCGTCGAAGGCGTCGGGGGAGACGTAGTCCATGGGCACCAGCGGGTCCCCCTTGGGCGGGCACTGCCGCGCCAGCTGCGCCACGTACGCCGGGTCCATGGTGGGGTCCTGCCCCGCCGTCGTGCCCGACCGCGACAGCCGGCTGCTGAAGGAGCTGCAGTGCGAGGAGCCGATGGTGTGCGCGCCCGACAGGATCACCATGTCCTTCTGCGTCAGCCCCTTGGAGCCGAAGATCTGCGTCAGCTGGGCCACGTTCGCCGTCGGCGGCGGCAGGTTCCCGTTCGTGTCCGACGCGCGCGACACGGCGCCGTCCAGCCGCCCCGCCGGCACCTGGTACGCGTTCCCGCCGGCCTGCGCGCGGATCGAGAAGCAACACGCATGGTGATGAGCACGAATGATTCGTGAGCTAGGACGCGACGGCAATGGCGTGGCGTGCGTGCTTAGCGGCATGGCCTGGTTGGACCCATGCGGGCATCGAGTTCTTTGTGGCGTGCAAGCCGCTGGCTCTGCGCGCGGCATCATTTGGTGGGCGCTATGTGCGTCAAAAAGTTGGGGACAAGGGTCAGACAAGGAAGGCTTTATTTACTGGCTAATCCTGCGTGCTATGCCAGCCTTAGATTCCGGATTCAGGGCCTATTTAGTTTGGAAACTTGTCGAAAAAAAGTTGCTATTGGAAAGCGTGTTTGTAAGAAGAGGCACGATAAATATGATGAAAAAAATTGTCATTTTGAGTGGAAAGTTTCTCAACTAAACAGGGCCTCGTATGTACATGTCCTGTTTAAAAAGTCTAGCAACTGAAGCAGGGCGAGTCGCCACCGTCCACTGACAGTCGACCAAAGCGAGACGCGATTTAGTATTGACAAATGCAGCTTTAATCCTAACTCCTAAGCGCGAGCTTAAACTAATGGGGGTGAATTGAAGTTGAACTCACCAGCGCGACGCTGTCCCTGGCGGCGAAGGCGAGTATGTCAGCGCAGGAGACGACGCCGGCGCAGGCCTGCTCGACGCGCGCCTTGATACGGTCGATGACCTCGAAGCCCCGCAAGCTGGTGTTGGGCCCGGCGTCCTTCTCCGCCGTGTTGCCGGCGGTCGTGTCGATCAGCACCGACGCGTCGCACCCCTGCAAAGCGCAAGAATCCACACGCCGTTAGAATCCAAGCGCATCTGCAATCGGAAGATGATGAGGCGCTGTATGAGCCTCTGAGCTAGGCACGTCGTCGGACACTGACCCTGACGAAGCAGTCGTGGAAGTGGAGGCGGAGCAGGCCGGCGGCGAGGCCCGGGTTGGCTCCCACGGCCTTGCTCACCTCCTGCTGCACGATGATCTCCGCCGCAGGGCACGCGTTGTCGTAGAACCCCACCCGCAGCTGCGCGCGGAGCCCCGTCGCCGTCAGCAGCACCGCCACCGCCGCCACCTGCAAGTACAGTACCATCCTCCGCACCGCCATCGCCGCCACGCTATCTCTTTCAGTTGCCTGCCACTCGTTCTCGCTCACTCTTTATGGCACACTAGCAGCTACCTGCGCTTTTATACTCGAAACTGAGAGGCGCGCCAATCACTAGCTCTATATGCTTCTTGGTTAAGGAAGGCAAAGGCGCCACCGAGCTGAGACTGAGAGCGAAGCGAGTGTAATCTAATCTATATAAACAAATTTGTGGGGCATGGGGTTTAGGGTTAGGGGATCTCGAGCAGCGCGATAGGGCCGGACCAGCAGTGAGTGTGCCATATGCCGGGCATGTGGGGAGGGGATAGGTTGGTAGAGTGCAGAGCTGGGGTGCCTGGCCTGCCAATTGGGGGGCGGGGTTCCGGGCTTTTCTGCCATGATTGGGGTTGATGGAAAGGTGGGGGAGAGGCGACGAGATCTGCAAACGGCTCCAATGTGTTGCCGTTCATGGAAACCGGCGGAAACTGTAGACGCGGCGCTCCTGATACTGCATCCACGAGGTGTTTGGCAGGGCCGCCATTTGTGATGGTCGCGTCTTGCGTTTTCGCTGTGCGTTGTCGTCGTCGATCTCGTACTTCACTACTTGAGTATGCGGTGATAGTAATACAGAGTTACAGACCGATATTGACATGACGGACAGTGATGGGGATTTTGCAGCTACAACTGAAAGAGTAAGTGTGACTTGGGTCTAATTCAGTTACAGTTGGTGCGACCCGTAATCTGAATCTGAACTTGCAGTCAAGTTTTATTGATTTACTGAAGTGAGAATTATCACCATCATTAGTCTGAATCCAAGCTGGTCCAATTGGTTTGATCTTATATGAGATGTAGAATGGTCCAATTAGCACCTTTCCTCTGTTTACAGTTTGCGATACGCTTGTTTTACATCTTTGGGGAAAAAATGATATATTTGTTTTCTGAATGGACCGAAGCATCAGATACTCGGAACAGACAACTATTCCCCAGGAACTGTAGCTGCAAATGCTGCACAGCTTGAGAGAATCCGGGAGGATAGGATTTTGCAGAGCATGCATGATTGACCCCTTCCCCGGTTCATGAACGCTGGCTAGCTACTAATTCGAAATGATCTCTGTCATGGGCTCATGGCACCCACAGCCAAAGCAAAGATGCTGCCGCTCATTGCCCAAAATTGACAACGGGGCATGGCTTGGTTTGGCTGGCAGGGCGGCGATAAGTCAAGCAAGATTCCCCGCCACAATGCTGCAGAGCTGGAGCAGCTTGTTTTAGCCGATGGCGACGCCCATGAGTTCGGACTTCAGTCTGTGGCTCCACAGTGATTTGTGCAGCCTGTTCGGTTGGCTGGTGGCTGGTGGCTGGTGCTGATTTGTTGTGAGACTGAAGTACTGCTGGCTGGCTAGTGGCTGGTGGCTGGTGCTGATTTGTTGTGAGACTGAAGTATTGGAGTAAACTTTTCCAAGAATAATAGGTGGTGATCCAGGATTAACGGCTAAACTACCTACTGAACCTGGGTGCCTGGGCGAGTGGCGTCTGAACTGGAAACTCGCTGAAGCACTGAGCTGCAGCTGCACATGGAGATCGTGACAAGATCCCGCTGGTGCTGCGGACTCCTGTCGTCTGGGTTTGACCTCTAGGTTACCTACCCATTGCAGGCGAAGAAATGGCAACTGACAAGCCATTTCCGCATATATATATAGCCAGGGAATCAATCGTCGCGAGAACACGGATCAGACAGAGCGATCTCGTTCTCGTCCACTGCAACTGACAAGCCATCCCGCATATATATAAATATATATATGATATCGCAGTAGTCACCTACCCATTGCAGGCGAAGAAATGGCACCATCTGCGCGGTGAAATCCACTGCCAGATTCAGCCAAACGTGCTGCTGCAGCAAGGCCCGGCCGTAGATCCCTGCCGGCTCTGCTGGTCTGGTCCCAATTCCAAAAGAAATGTGCAACCGCGTTTGCTGGACTGATTGGCTGTTAGCTAGCTTGCTTGCAGCCTAGCTGCGCCCATGGGGGGTCCCGTAATCTTCTTGCAGTACAGCTAGGGAGGGATGGATGCCTTTGATCCATGGGCATCCCTCCCTCTTTTCTTCTTTCGAACTGATCGTCACAAGCCCTTTTCTTAATGGCTTCTTCCAGAACACCTCGCGACCTGGCATCGGCTTCTTTGCGAGCAGAGAAGGCGTCGAAAGCCTCGAGGACGTGCCGGGCTTACTGGATGGGCTGGACAGCCTGCGCGCGCGTTCGGCACCTCGCACATGGCAAAAGCGCGAACGCGTGTACGGCTGATCTGGTCCGTCGGCCAAAGCGGCCGCCTGGACAGGTGAAGCACTGGGTGTTGCTGGCTTTGGAAAACCGCTAGCCTGAGCATGCCCGTTCTTGTTCACACGGCTACATCCACGCTCGAGCGACCTCAGGCTAGTTTCATTGCATAATTTCATTGTTTCTTAGGGTCTGTTTTAAATCGGTGAGAAAGTTTGCGAAATTTACTGTAGTAATTTTAAATCAAAAATTAGGAGAACTAAATATGATCTAATTATAAAATTAATTACACCGATGAACGGAAAATCGCGAGATGAATCTATTAAGCCTAATTGATCTGTCATTAGAGAATTTTTACTGTAGCATGATATTGTCTAATCATGACCTAATTAGACTTAATAGATTCGTTTCATAATTTCACCCGGGGTTATGGAATGGATTTTGTCAGTTATCCACATTTAGTACTCCTAATTAGTATCCAAACATTCAAATTTACTATAGCGATGAAAAAAGTTGGCGAACTAAACAGGGCCTTAACTGTGTGTTGGCTTACGGGGTCTCCTCATGATGATTTTGCCATGCCACACAAATTGCTGATCACATGTTAAGATGGCCTATTTTTAAGCTTCTGAATAAGGGCTTGTTTGGGAACTAGTGTATTGGAGGGTAATGGGAGGTATTGAAGGGGAAATTAGTTCATTTTTTTCTCAATCCTCTTCATTCCACTCCAATACACCTCTTTCCAATCAAGGCCTAAGTCGGTCCAATTAATCCCATAAAGATAACATAGGTTCATTTGTTCCGAGAACGGAAACAAGTGTTCCAAGTAAAACTTAGCCTAATTAAATCCACCATATAAAGGATAGGAAGAACAAGAACAAACATTGTCTTTTGTTATGAACAAAAGAAAAAAATTGAGACATTGTTCAATTTACTTAGAAAATAATTGAAAATGTTTTGGAACAGTAATTAATGTTCAAGAAAATTTCAGAAAAGAGAGAAAAAGAGACAAGTCTACCATCCGCAAAGCGATTCAGAATAAAGAATGAGGACCATCTATGATAGAGATAAATAACCTTCTCCACAAACACTGTAAGCACTGTTCTTTTGCGGAATATGAAATTTTACTTTTGCTTCAATTCATCCATCGTTTTTGTTCACTTGGATAGGCTAGACTAGAGAACATCCACCAAGTCCTTCTACTTAGAAGAACCTGTATTGATTACTGAATCAACTAGTTGGATGATAGGGGAAGGGGGCACATGCCCATCTTGTTTAGAAGAATCCATACTGTGTTGGTAATAATGAGAAATAGTGGCCTGCTAGATAGTAATGATTGATACACAATGTGTTATGATTTAATTATATTTTGTAAATTAATCAGTAGCGCTAAGTATCGTTATATTAATATTGGACTAAAACATGTCTCAGCTTGTAAAGCCTGAATTATTCTTTGTAGATACTACTACATATCTTTATATTGAGTTTGAACTAAGAATTAAGATAGAGCTACGTTTCTTGAGCACCAATTCCTGTTCAATCATTTGTCAAGGAGTTCTTTGTGGACATATTCTTGATTCTGAAAACATGATTGTACGGACGTATCGTCAGGTACCCCCGAATTGTTAAATAAAAATGATGAAGATTGTTACAGATCCAAAACCGAACTGATGGTTACAAACGCAAAAAACCGTACCGATGGCAGCAGAAGAAAAGACAAATAATGCGAAAAAATGAATCCAACCGTACGTTCCCTGCACGAACCGCTTCGCATGTCTAGGCCGTTCATCACGTCCTGACCTTCCTGCAGTTGACGCGGACCTTGCCGGGGTAGCTGCCGCGGATGCTGCCCATTTTGACCATGGCGGCGCCGAAGCTGCTCCTGAACCAGTCCGGGTTGTTCCTCCACTGCCTGACCTTGTCGGCGGTGCGCGGCGAGGCGAGCGAGGCGTCGGACTCGAGCACGGTGCGGTTGGCGAGCACGTTGGCGAAGTAGCCGGAGTCGAACGCGTACTGGCTGCCGGCGTCCAAGGGCACGGAGTTGCTGGGGTTGTACCGGCACTGGCTCCGCAGGCTGCTCCGGAACGCCGCGTCCATGCCCTTGTCCTGGTCGCTCGTCAGACGGTAGTCGAACGTGCCGCAGTGCACGATGCCCACCGTGTGCGCGCCTGCACGCATTAGGAAGAGTATCAGAGTCAGCGATGGTCGTCAGCTCTAGTGCAGGCGTGCAGCATTATTGTCGCCGTCGTATATGTGTGTGGGAGGCTGACTGGAGTGGTGGTACCTGAGAGGAGGACCATGTCGTCCAGCGTCAGGCCCTTGCGGTAGAAGTACTGGGCGAGCTGGTCCACGTCGCGCTGGTTCGGGGGCGGCAGGTCGCCGGTCATGCTCGCCCGCGACACCGTGCCGTCCTGCCGCCCGCCGGGCACGGCGTACCCGCCGCCGCCGCTCTGTGCCCGTGAATTTGCCGTTCGGTTGATCAGTACGTACTGTTGAGTGATGGCGCGGCCGTGCACGAAAGAGAGAAAAGAAGAAGTCCGTAATAACGTACCATGTTGACGCTGTCCCTGGCGGCGAAGGCGACGATGTCGGCGCACGAGACGGTCTGCGCGCACACGGCCTCCAGCCTCGCCTTGATCCTGTCGATGACGTCGAACCCCCGCAGGCTCAGGTTGGGCTTGGCGTTCTTCTCCGCCTGCCCGTCGCTCGACTCCAGCAGCACCGACCCGTCGCAGCCCTGAAAATACGGCCGTTCTGGTGAGCACATTGACACGTGGCACTGTGGCGGCATGCTTCCTCTGCTCTGTGCTCTGCACCGGAGCAGGGAGGTGCGTGCGTGCGTGCACGAAGCCTACTACTAGTGGAGTGGTCGCTTACATTGACGAAGCAGTCGTGGAAATGCAGCCGGATGAGGCTGGCCAGGACGCCCCTGTCCGCGGCCGCCGCCTTCCGGACCTCGTCGGCGACGATGGACTCGGCGCCGCGGCACGTCTGGCTGTAGTACCCGACCCGCAGGGTCTGCGCGTCGGCGACACTGGCGGCGTGCAGGAGTAGGCATGCAACGGCGAGGGCCAGCAGCCCTGCTCCCTTGCCCATTGCCATGTCGTGAACGCGGCAACTTCTCTGCAATCTCACCACCGTGAGATCGCCGGCGCAACCTGCGTGGTGTGAGCTATGGAGTTGCACGGCTAGCAACGACGAGGTCGTGTGTATATATGCGCGCGAGGATGGAGCACGAAATGGCCGCCCAAAATGTGGATGCAAGAATGATGCATTCGAGGGGAGCACGTATCTGAACTTCTGAAGATACACGGAATCGAATCGAGTCGGGGGCTATTGGTGGCGCGCGCCGTGTCGGTTACGACGTGAGACGGTGTAAGGCGATGAGCTTTGTATCGGATACGTGAGACGTGCTTAGGTGTTACTTACTACATGGCAAATGATCGGACGTGTAAATATTTCACATAAACTTAGTCGTGACTCGTGAGATGAGCTTTGTATCTATTGTATATTTCATAATAGATACAATTATGCTTATTTGATTTTGCGAATATTATGTTTTCTATAAACTTGCACATATAATTTGTTTTGGCCATGTAACTAAAACTAACAAGAGAAATCTAGTGTGTTCTTAATGATATATGTGCTCCATCACCCTATCAGGCCTGTTTACGAAAAAAAAATAACCTAATGTCGTTGAAGAGTTGTAAATTGGAAATATCATAACTATGGCGATGACATGTGGGACCAGGTCCCAAATGTTGATGCCATATACAATGACATGTTCCTTCTCGCTGATTTTTTTTTTTTGATGCGGTTAAGATGCAATTTCGCATGGAATAGATATATAACTGTATATCCCACTGCTATATTGATTTACATCTGAGATAAGCCGGAAATTGCATATCCAAGAAACAAATGACTAAAAAGATCAAATGTTATTTACGAGTAACATCCAAATTATTTATCCATACATTGAGTAAAGGATCAAATTAGATGCTCTACAGAAATATATTACAGGGACAACAAAGTGAACAGCAGCAGACTAATAGGCCCCTCGCAAGGTGAGCTTCCTTAGTTTGGTTGAGCTTGCATTAGCGCTCCGTCTATTAGCCGCTGATTATGTCCTCGTAGACCTCCCTGACCTTGGCAAAGAAAGCATCCCTGCAATCCATTTCGGTTGTATGAGCATCTAGCATCTTTAACCAACGGAATGAAAGAAATGTTATGATAGATGTACATATGAACATCATATAAAAAAGATATACGTATGAAAATCAACTGAATGGTACAGCTAACTTGGAAGTTGTCACTGAACATTATCATGCATATGCAGAATTTTGCAGGCTGGATAAAGTAGCTGTACTGTTTCAATACCTGTCAGGCTTGAATAGCAGGTTCCGGTACGCGAACCACTGCGCATCAGAAAATCAGGTCAGAACGTGCAATCCAGCATATAAACGGCAGCAGTAACAAAAAAGATAGGCAACCGAGAAATTCTGAACACGTTTGGCCTCAATGCAAAAGGACATTTGATAGTTTTACAGAGATGCAGTTTTCTTACCCCACTGTATCCAATTCCAACAGCCTCCATCAGGCCTGGAACCACGGGGAGCCTGTCAATCGCCTGCAAGGTGGCATCAAAGTTAATGTGAGTTACAGTACTTTGGAGCTAATCTAATCATGCATAAAAAAAGTTCAGAAACTTCCTTTCAAAAGGATAAAAAAAGGTGACGGTTCAGTACCGATACTACTCCACCGGCGCTCCACATGCCGAGCGTGGCGGCGACGGCGAGCGTGGTCACCGCGTACTTGTCCTCGATCCTATCCCACTGCACGAGCACCAAGCCAGCAAAGATACGTCATCATGCTGCAGCTGCAGATCGACCAACCTACGAACAACTAGGACAGACTGTTGTCGGCCACGTACGCACCTCCTGTTTCAAGGCGTTGACGAACTCGGTGAGCTCCTCGTTGGCGGCCAGCGGCGCCGCCGGCTCCCCCGCGGCCGTGGCCACCACGTTCCTCGCCAGCCGCTTGCCTGCAAAATCAGAGACGCGCACACACACGTTCGGACAGAGTAAGAACAGGGGCGTGCTACAATTTACCAATGCCACCCACGCCCACGGACGCCATCGCGCCGCACTCACAGAAGGACGCGGCGCGGGTCTGGCCCTGCGCGGCGAGGCCGAGGCCAGGCAGCGGCGGCAGCGCGGGCAGCCCGAGACCGACGGAGCGCGCGGCGGCCTTGCTCTCGCCCTTGGCGACGGCCGGCGCGGCGGGCCTCGCCACGCCCGTGGCAGCTGGGACGGTCGGTGCCATGGCGTCGCACGGCGCGCGCTGTGAGCTGTGTGGTAACGAACTGGTCGGTGTCACTCGGTGCCGGCTCACGTCGCTGCGGAGGAATTTAGTCGTGGGGCACGCCGGCGGCTAAGGCTAATAACACAGCTGTGGCCTGTGGAGGGGTCGTAAGCATCTGAGGCCGGCTCCATCGGCGCGCGCGGATAAAGTGGGGGCAGGCGCCGGACGGGCGCCACACGTTCCCCGGGGAAAATGATAAGATGGGGTTGGGTTTTTGTGTGTGGCCATTCGCCGGGGATCGATGCCCCCGTTTGAGGTGCACGAATTTCTGGCGCCTGGATTAGCGAAGCGGATCGCTCGGCCATGGATTAGGGGACAGCTGCTGTCTATTTGTGTCCACGGTGGCAAAAATATCCCATGTGGCACCGATTAAATGTGGAACGAGAAGGTTGCCGTCGTCTCGTTGGTCGACAGCATCTGCGCGTGCTCCGAAGCAAAGCGCCGGCTCCCGAAGCGCGTTGTACAAACCGCTGCCACTCGACGACGGCGACGAGGATCCTGTGCGCGCGGGCGTTCGCGCGCGCGAGGATTTTCCTTTGGCGGGCAAGCTGCGCGCGGAGTCCACCGCAAAATCCCACGCCTCCCTCTTCTGCCCCCAAATTCTTCCTTCTCCCTCGCGGCAATCCTCGGTGGGTAATCCTCTTGCGGCAAATCGTCGCGGCAAATCCCCAAAAATTGCCCCCAAATCCACTGCCGGGCCGCACTACGGGATGCCTTTGGCGACTCGTCGGACAGCGACTCCGACGCGCCGGCCGGGGTCAGCCCTGGGGTGGGCCGCGTGCCGTGGAGTTGGGAGGCGGTGGCGGGGATAAGGGGGTTGTGGCTCTGCGTTGCCTTCCTCTCCGCCGATGAGCAGGCGCGCCTCCTCGTGTTTGGGTTGTAATGGTTTATTGTTACTACTGCTAATTTCTTAATTCCATGTTAATTGCTGCTACTTTCTTAATTTCATTGGCTGTATGCAAGTATAAATGAGTGTTGCACATTTCCCTTCCACTTTTGTATGCAATGTCGCAGGGTGATGGTCTGGGCGGTTCTGGTAAAGGTCTGGCCAGGCTCAGCGCCTCTGATTCCATCCAGGATCGTGCTGATCCTGTCCTGGATGGTGCTGCTCCGGTCCTAAGCAGTTCTGGTGGTGTGCCGGGTGCTGGCGCCTCTGTTCGTGGCCTGGAAGCTGCTCTAGACTTGTCAATTATTTAAATGTCATGCATTCTCTCATATAAGCATCAAATTGGCTACAAAGATCAAGTAATGTACTAGATCATCATGATTTGTGTGTCAAAGAATGCATTAAAAATCTTGCAGACAGCTAAATAGACGACCCGTTGTATAAACTATCTATTTAGCTGTCTGTATATCACAAACAGACCGTTGTAAGTGGCCTTAGTGCTTCTGGCGGCACTTTTTCCTGTGCCCGGCGGCGCGTGTGGCTGTCTTCGTCGCCGTAACGAGTACGGGCAATGCCTGACCAATCGCGCGGCTGCCGCGTGTAAAGTCCCTTCTCCTCTAGCGCCTTGGCTAACATCTCTGCGTCTTTGTCCGCAGCACGGCAGCAACGCCGGCGGTCGACGCAGTGCCGTCAGCACTCAGCAGATGGAGATAAGGGACGAAGCGGAGAACTGAAGAAAGCCCACGGGCCGCGGGTTTGTGCGCGGGCAAGCAAGAGGCTCGGCTTTTATATTGGGCCGTTGTTGGGAGCCACCGTCTGTCAGGCCCACTATCTGTTGAGCCCAGCCACAAAGATTTTCGAGGGAAGAAGAAAAGGAACGGGGTCTGCCATTCGCTGGGCTGGTTCATGGCTGTCGAGAAAAATTAGCCCACAGTGTGGTTAGGCCCATGAGCTGACTCCCCACATCCAATCCAAGTGTAAATTTCTTTCTTGGATTGTGTTATTTGAAATCGGTGGTTCTAGAAAGTACATGTATTTGGTTACCGCACATAAGAAAACTACACTTTTTTTTATGAATTCCTACACTTCTTTTCACTGGGCCAAAAACTCGTTTTCGATCTCCTTGCAATCGTCTGCAACTGCACCAGCACGCAGCCGAAAGTCCGACCTTTATCTGCAGAACGTTCAGAACGAACAAACAAATGACCCCACTCAGCAATCTGCACTGCCCCCGCGAGTATCAGCTATTCAGCTAGGTTCTGAAGAGCTCGAGGCAGTGCTCCTGGTCCAGGTTCCTGCTCCAGAACTTCTTGTAGTACTCGTCGTAGGTGTAGTTCCGGTACACGGCGGGTGTCTCCTCCGTGACGAGCTTCCGCGCGGGGCCGAGCTCGACGTCGCTGCACGGGCACAGGAACGACGCCACCGACATCCGCTCCCGGTCCGAGTTCACCACCGCGCGGTGCCACACGCTCTGGTACTGCCCGTTGCTCAGCGCCTGGTCAATTATTGCGCATGAGTTACATCAACTGATGATATATTAACAAGCAAGTACAGGCATTAACTGTTACCTGCAGCTGGTCGCCGATGTTGATGATGAGGGCGCCGGGTTGCGGGTTGACGGCGACCCACTTGCCGTGGTGGAGGACCTGCAGGCCGGCGACGTCCTGGTCCATGAGCAGGATGGTGAGCGCGTTGGGGTCGGTGTGGGCCGGGAGCCCGTAGGTGAGCTCCGGCTCCGGGCACGGCGGGTAGAAGTTGACGGCCATGTGCTGCTCCTGCTCGCCCAGCGTCTCCATCATGTAGCCCGCCTCCAGCCCCAGGCTCTCCGAGATCGCCGCGTACAGCCGGAACCCGAGCTCCCGGACCTCTTTGCAGTAGCTGCTCATCGTCTCCCTGCACGTACGTGCCAGCGTCAGAAACGCGACCAGGAAACATTTATAGGTGCAAGAGGGCCCTCTAAATAAGTCTCTATTTCAGATTTAGAGGCTGAGGATCGAAAAAAAAACTTCACCAGACCCACTACTTCGGTCCATAAAATAGAGAATTCTCCAAATCCCCTCCCACACCCCTCAGGCCTGGAGGGTCTCTAGGGGACCCTCTATCCTAATATAAACATTAACATGTGGGTCAATGAAAAGTTGAGAGTTGTTTAGATGGTATTGCTAGAGTTGGTGAAAAAATTAAGCCTCTGCAAAATAGAGGAGGCCCCTACTCAAACTAAATAGAAGACTAATTTAGAGGGCATTGCTGGAGTTGTTCTAACAGTGCGTACATTAGTGCTCTCCCTATGTGCTATCCACATGCCGTAATTCGGCCGTGTGTGCCGCGCGAGGAATCGAGAGCTATGACGGAACAGGCACTGAGAGACATGTCTGGAACTCTGGATTATTCCTCGTCAACATGCGTGTAACTTTCATAATGTATCTTTGTGACTACTATATATTCACTCCGTTCAAAAATAATGCAATTCTCATTTCATCAATCTATCTCAACTTTGACCAAATAAATATAAAAAATAAAAATAATATACAATACTAAATAATAATAGATAGATTTGTTGTAAAATATATTTTTATGGTATGCATATTTATATCTTTATCTATTTCTCAAGTGAGGATTGTTTCTTTCCAAATTTCCGTCCGTCATGCGGACTTACATGAAAACAGGGTAGCGTGATTTGAAAAGGAAAATGAAAAAAAAATACCACAAGAAGGATTTGAACTCCATGTCCACATTTGATTTAAGACTACATAACTATTTTATTTACGACAGCATGGATTAAAGCGAATCCAACCGCTCTACATCAGGACGTCTTGACCTCACCTCGCCGCCTAAACCTCATTCCATTGAAAAAAAATGGATACCCCTCCATAATAAAACGGAGTGTGTAGACAACTTGTGATTTAGTTGTTGTCAAGACAGGTGGATCCCGCGTGTGGTCCCTAAATAAACCGGACAATACGATGGGCGGTAGACACATAGCAGGTCAGACCTCAGGAAGCTGCATGGGCTCTGCCGTCTCTTGCCACGTCGTTGAACGTCGTTGCGGGGAAAGAGGTCGGTGCTTCCCAATGGTAACTACCTTGGTAGTGCACTAATTCCTATGGGCAACTACCACGACAGCTACGGGCTATGGCACCAACTCCACTTGACAAGTACCTAAATGGGGTGTTGGAACGATCGATGGTGGAGCAAACTACAGAGTACAAACCTCAAACCAAACCAAATAGGGCTCAACACATTGCATCCCCTTCTAAAATTGGAATTAGAAATGTAGTTATGTTGCATGGCAGTATGGTATAATATGGTTGCTTCTATTTTCGTCTCTAGCAACTCTCTTGCTTAAATATATAAATGTTAAAATATAATGAGTAATTGACTAAAGTAAATATGTTGAGTTATATTTTTATTGGTGCCCTAGCAAATGTGTACGTAAAGATTATTGAGTATGTGATAAAAAAAAGAAATATATAATGGTAGAAACTAAAAAATGAGTTTTGAAAACATAACTAATATTACGCCGTAGCAACGCACGGGCAAGTTTGCTAGTAGTAATAATTAGTAATATTTTCTATAAGTTTAGTCAAACATAAATAAGTTTGACTCAACTCAAATCTAGAATTGCATTATTTTTTACCAAAGGAGTGTGGCTCTTTCTCCGTGCTTTCTGTTAGAATAGGATAATTAGTGATCAATTAGCAATTAGTTATGTCATTAGTAAAAGACACCCATTCACGAAGAGGCACCTATTCGGTAGGGGTGTGTCCCTCCGAAAGGACATGTTCATGCCTCTTCCCCATATATAAATATGTAAACCAACACTTCATTCATTCAATCAATACAATCACAGATTCATTCTCTCAATCAGTTCTCATTTACATTGAAGCATAGATTATTCTTAACACGTTATCAGTCACGCAGTGCTCTCTACTGAGATCGAAAGAAACACTGGCATCAATGCACATGGCGGCGAGTTCAAGAAAAAAAGGACTCGCTTGGCTTCCAAGCAGAAGAACAAATAGACGGTTTCAAGATGCAGCAGAAGGCTGCGGCCAATCCATGGCTAATTCGCTTGAAACATGACTGACTAATTGGCGTAAGTCACTTCGTAATTTGTTCTCTAGTCTCTACTGAGCACATGAAGCCATGAAGAACAGAGGGTAAGAATGGATCCCAGACCTTCACAGTTCCTTACAATGGAGACTGGATTTCTTGTTCTTCTCATGGTGGCCGACGGTAGAGCCCTGGTCGTTGTCCTGCACTTTGATTTCGGAGCACAGGAGTCGTTTCTTTCCACGCCATGATCGTCGTCCTGCAGGACGCCGTCATAGGTGTGGTCACCATGGTAGCCAAACTGCACAGCGTCGTCTGGCAGACTCAGTTCTGTCTAGCCAACGGCCGGCACCCCGTACCATAACAACGGCCACCAGCCACCTCTCACTGGCCATGGCCTAGGCGCCCGCTCCCTCGGTGGCCACCTAGACCATCACCTAGGAGTCGACGCCCTCGGCGCCCTCGTTGTAACCTTCACCGCATCGCAGCCATGGACCATCGCGCGGGACTTCGACGCTGCACATGAGCCCAACCGGGTTTCTCTTCCAGCCAGCGAAGGCCGGCGGTACCCGGCACCTGGGGCGAATGCAGAATGGGGTCGCGGTGCTGCCAAGCGCTAGCAGCGCAATTGGATGGTGGCAGTGGCGCATCACAGTGGAGGCGACGGTGTCGTCCGAAGCAGCGGCGGCGTCGCATGAAGCGGCGGCGGCGGCTCACGAGGAGGCCGGTTACGATTTCCGCAACCGCACCCCTCCACCTCTTATGCCGGGCCAGCAGGCCACATGGGCCGCGCCCAGGCCGCTGCGGGCTGCCGGCCCCGCCCGCAGGCCGGGCCTCGGCGCCAAGCCGACCAGGCTGCAGCGGGCCGCCCACAGGCCGGACCGCCAGGACGGGCCGAGCCGACTGGCTGCTGCTGGAAAGGCCAAGTAGGCCACATTCCTCGCCCCACAAGTCCGGGTTTGCCCCCCAAAATTCAAACAAGCCTCCAGGCTGTTATCTATTTACATGTTTTAGCATGTTTAGACTTTATGTTTAAGTCTTTAGATTATTCCCTATAATTCATGTTTCTTTATAATTTTCATTTCAGCAGTAGTATTATTAATAAGCACATGTTTTGCTAATTTATTTTATGCAAGAACATCAGTTATTTTCATGATTTTTGTTGCTTTATATCTGCTGAATATTGTCACTGTAATATATTTTGTGGTTTGATTATTTTATATTACAATGGCATTGGTAATTCTATTATGTATTTTTGGCATATGTGGTGCACCCAATCCCCCTTAGCACCACATACATATTACATTTGTGACTTTGATTATTGATTATTGTTTGGTATATGTTGGTGCCTCCAAACCCCCTACTTTGCACCAACATATAGGTTACACTTGTAGTTACATAATAGATTGGAGTATGTTGGTGCACTCAAACCACAATCTTGCACCACATATAGGTTAAATTTGCTAGTTTAAGTTAGTGGCAATTTAACAAAGTTCCTCATAGAATAATCAAACTTTAATCATTATATGATTATAGGATTAAAATTGCAATATAAATATCTTGGTTATTTTTGGTTAAATTAACACAAGGTAATGGAGTCTATGGCATTGGCTGCATTTAATTCCTTGAGAATTATCCTGCCCTGAGACCGTGCCATAGCAGTGATTCAATCACCTATTACTGATTGGTCTACATCTTGTTTCTTTGAAACTTGATGATTACCTACACCGTGTTCTAATCAAAATAAAGGTTTTGGATTGATCTTTGTCATCATATTGTTTTATTATTACACAAGATAGTAGAGTCCTAAATGCACTGGCTGCGTTTAATTCTTTGTGAATTATTCTGCCCTGAGACCGTGCTTAGGCAGCACAATATTTGCCTACTATAGAGATCTACTCTTTGTATTTGACATCGAGATTATCTGCCTTGTGTATATCAAAACTTATGATGATTAAATTGTATGGTCTACACATTAATGTGACTACCTACAATAATCCAAAACTATGATAAGATAAACACTTATAAAATATTGCATTTTCAGATTACAACATTACCATATTGATTTTGATTTTTACCTTAATTGTAAATTCATTCAGTCAATGGTGTGTCACATGACAATGGACATTAATAATTGGTTTTATCCCATAAACTACTAGAAGAGTTTAATGACCCTCACTTAGGGGTTATTTATTATAGATCAAAGAAATTATGCCTTGTTGTTATTAAGGTACTACATCCATCAAGATTATCGATAAAAATACCTTATGGAAGGAAGTGCACTTACTTTATGGCATACTCTTCATGAGTATTATGAACAATAAAGTAGATCATGTCTTTAAGACTAGGATCCTATTGTTCATACAATTTACTTCCAATGATGGAAGCAAAAGGCCCCTTGTGCAACTGAGTAGTGACAACGAGAACCACATATTGACACAATAAAGTCATATAAGTGGTTGTATTTAGCAGAATGCTAAACAATGTCATACTCTTAAACTCAAGGTTGATCTATATCAAACAGAAATGGATAACAGGGGGAGCTAAGAATTAATATTTGAAGGGTTTTCAATCTTAAATTTAAAGCTCCCGAGGAAGTTTCTAATGTCCATCAAAATACGTTGTAACACTTGTCATAACTATTGTGAGTATCATTTTGATAAATTTGATACTTGACAATATTTATGGATTCTATATATTAGACAAAAATTCTATCAAATTCTTGTCATATATAGATTGTACGGGAATCATCCCAATAGGGATTGATATGTTCCTAATGGACATTTGTGTTTTCATAGAGAAACACAAACAGACGACATTAGATATGGCACATAAGTAATGAGATATGTCTCATTTTGGTTGTATTATGCATACAACTATCCCCGTACAACATGTTGCGCATAAGAATTTTTCACAAGGTTGATCCATTCAAGGTTTGGAATGATCAATTTGGCCATCCAAAGAGATGTGTGAAAAATTAATAGCAATTCTTTTGGTCAGTATTTTCCCAAAGTATGGATACGGTAACTACCACAGAAATTTTTTTAAGACCCTCTTATCTTAAAAAAATCAGATTGACTTAGATTCCTAGATCATATTCGAAAGAATATTTTGAGTCCGACACAAAGATTGTCTGGACAGTTCAGGCATTTCATGGTTATATAGATACATCTATGAGATGATCTAGAGTGTGGAAGTTTCCACACTTAGCCATGCATTTGGTAGATAGTGCTCTTGTTATGAGCATTATCCTGAACACTACTAAACTTTTGTACCTTCAATGACGATTGTTGGGTATAATAAGAGTTTAGTTACATATCCAAATGGATAATTTGGAATCTATAAGTATGACATTGATGTCATCGCAGGACCACTATTAGTAAATTGCTATATGCCAACTTCATGTTGGAGTCAGGTAGACTTACACACTCCTGACTTATGATTAACTGCATACCCCATATGCATTTAGTACGTAGGAATCCATGAAGATTTCCTATTTGCGTAAGATTAGACTACGTTGTATACGTACCAATCTCACCACCGCAGCATACATTGATGGGTTCACACAGGATCAATCTGAGATTTCAATCTCCGTCGATTGTTCAGTATCTAGATCTCTTAGAGAGGATCTAGTTACAACCTGTATGCTGGTTTTTTTTTCGTATAAATGAGCTTTTCCAGGCATTAGGGGGAGATTAGAAGTACCATATATAATGCCCGGAAAATATTTGGAATGCATAAAGCATTTTAAGCTCAGGATCACGTACTAAATGAGTTGAAAGAATTATTGATTTGCACAACATTGCAAATAAACTGCCAAATGCATTTACTGATTATTAATTCTACTGCAAGTATGAGCCAGAAAGAGTAGTGGTACTAAGTAAAATCACTCGACTCCCATTTGCAAATAAGAGGGGGAGAAGTATGGTCATAAAGCAGGATTACTTATGCTAGCAATAGAAGGCTTTCCTTCTAAGATAGTAAATGCAAGTCAACCTATGGTTGCTAACATCTTGTGGGTAAATATTGGTTATTACCTTGTGGATAGATATCATCCACAAAACCCAGCTCAAAGGTGCACCAAGATCCTGATGCTGGGATATCGGAAAGCCATGACTCTCGTTTAAGGAAGTCATGATGAGTCATTTAGGGTTCATTTTTAATTTTGATAACAGGAGAATTATATCATATAAAGGCTACACGAGTCGACTCATACTTCTCTGAATAAATTGTATACAATATTTCAAGTTATCCAGTTAATAAGACCTAGGTAGAGTGCTTTGTCACTCTTACTGGAACTTGTTGAGTTGTACATACAGAGATAGTCTTGCTCACCAGAAAAGAGGAGTTAGAAGCTATAAAGCTAACACCTCATGTACCTTTACTGTGGGTACAAAGTGTTTTCATCCTAGGATGGATTGAGAACAACGGAGTGGTGAGATATAAAGCAAGACTAGTAGCATAAGGGGTTTACGCAAAGCCCAGAGCATTGTTTTCAATGCAATTATTCTCCATAGTAAATTGTGAAATTCCGATACTAACTTTGATTGGCAGTACAAAAGCGTCTATCTTTGCAGTCGATAGATGTAGTGGTTGCAAATAATCACTTGATTTGGTATATTTGTGAAGTTTCCGGGAAGGAGTTCACATACCAAACCCTCATACATAAAAGCGCAACACATATTGTGTATTGCTTAAGTCAATATATGGCTTAAAGTAGTTAAGTCGAATTTGGTACAATCGACTTTGTGTGTATTCCTTATATTAAAGGATACAAGATTGATTACGCGTGGTGTTCATTTCGGAATCCTTGATTGGATTTCCTAGTATTATATGTTTGTCAATAATCTTGACATCATTGGTAATGAACACTTGTCAAGAGCACGTTGTAATCTAAAGACGGAGTAAAGAGATGGGAGATACAGTCTAAATCAAAAATTTAATTTTGTGTTTAGGATCCAAGTATCCTCTCCCAGGTTTTTGTAGTAAAGCTATATATATCCACATCATATTAAATAAAAGGGAATCCTATGGTTGTTCTACCTCATGATAGAGGAAGATTATTTTATGCCATAGTGTTTGAGATGAGATTTGAAACATATGGCCATTATCTTTGTGCTATTTATGCGCTAGTATATATATTGCAAAAGTTCCCAGCCGGATATTATCTTTGCAATAATTTGCTATCTAGTAGCAGCGCTACTCTACCAAATGTCGGTAGATTAAAATTAAGAATATCTTTGATATATCAAAATAGCACATGTGATCTTGATATAATCCAAGATCCAACTATATGGATATTATGATTCTGGTTATCTATAAAGATCCCCAAATCTCAGATCATTGAAATAGCCTTTACATATATATGGAAACACCAGTTTGTAGTAGTCTTTAAGTAGACATTTAACGGTCAATTCCATCAATTATTCTAGCATTGTATTATACAAGGCAACACATGAATGTGCATAGCTTGGCAGAATGATATATCAGATACTGAAGTTATGTAGTATTGATTCTATTGAATCAAAGGTCATTATCTATAAAGGTAATGCAACTTGTGTTGTTTAGATGGAAACAAGTTATACTTAATGCAATATTTTGCATTAAGATAGTTTTGTTCCATATGTCATATGGACATATGACAATTGCAAACTAAGTATTGTGATAATCTCACTGAGATATTCACAAAGTCTACCGTACTCCACATTTCTTATGTGATTGATTACATTGGTATAAAAATTAATTACTTTGAGGTTTGCAGATTTCAGGGGGAGAGTCTCTCGTCTCTCTGATTAGTAACTTGTTGGAAACATCATATTGCACTCTTTTCTTTGTATGAGTTTTTTCCCTTTGGGTTTCTCATATAAAGTTTTTGATGAGGTAATATCAACACAAGATTATGTCATATCATCCATTTTTCCCATAGGGGTTTTTTGTGAATGATATTGGAACATACGATACATTGTACTCTTTTCTTTATGTGGGTTTTTCTTTTTGAGGTTTCTCATATAAAGTTTTTGATGAGGCAATGTCAACAAAGGTATATGCTATATCATCTAGTTTTCCCCACCAGGGTTTTTTGGAAGATGATATTTGGAGCATATTGACCATATGTTCAAGGTGTTTTTAGACTAAGACTTTGGGTTTGTCTCAAAGAGTCTAACAACATTGGTGATTGTATATCATGGTGTTTCTCCTTGTTTTCCCATTGGGTTTTAAGGAGTTTTTGCCTGATATACCGGTACTACTTTGGTTTTAATGGCATATAATTATACAATAGGGTTTCTCCTCAATTTTCCCACAGGGTTTTTTGGAGGAGTTTTTCCCACATTTTGGATAAACAAAATGGTTTCTCCTCATATTTTTCCTACAAGGTTTTTAGAGGAGTTTTCACCATATTTGGATTTTTTTCAAGAATGAAGGACAAGGAATATTAGAAGCGTACATGAAGCAAATTGATCAAGGGGGAGTGTTAGAATAGGATAATTAGTGATCAATTAGCAATTAGTTATGTCATTAGTAAAAGGCACCCATTCACGAAGAGGCACCTATTCGGTAGGGGTGTGTCCCTCCGAAAGGACATGTTCATGCCTCTTCCCCATATATAAATATGTAAACCAACACTTCATTCATTCAATCAATACAATCACAGATTCATTCTCTCAATCAGTTCTCATTTACATTGAAGCATAGATTATTCTTAACACTTTCCACAACTCCACGTGCTGTAATTCAGCATTTTTATAGTGCTTCTTACAGTATGTGGCTCACGAATTGAGTGGGCCACTAAGACCCCTTTGGCACAGCTTATGCAGCTGCTTCCGCTTCAGCTTATCAGCTCTTTTTACCAAAATGGAAGCTGGCGGAAGCCCCGCAAAACGCGGTCTCTATCTTCCGCGAGAGGAGAGAAGCTAAAAATAGTCGCTCATCTCAGCTTATCCCGAACCCAAAACGCTGAAGACACATGTGCCCCCCATACAAGACTTGCCACCGCATGGAGGGGACCTGCACGCACGATGGCATGTGGACATGGAGGCTGGCTGGAGCACGCCGCCGGAGATGGCCGCGGGGTGGGGTCTGCTCGGCACGCTGAGGCGAGGGCGGCCACTGCGCGGAGGCCGCTCGGCCACAGAGGCGAGCGCAGCCGCTGCGTGGAGGCAGCCGGGTGGACGGCGGAGGCCGCCGGCCGGCGCGCGCTTGTGAGCTTGGTGGACGCTGGGCTTGCGCGCAGAGACGGTCGGGGCGAGCACGTTGCGCAGCTAGAAGAGCGCGAGGCGTAGATGAAGGTGCTAGCGATGTTGCTGGCCTGGGATTGGGAAGCGGGGGCGCACTGGATAAGGTCGTAGAGGCCTGGGAAAGCAACAGCATCGGATAAGGTATGAAGATGAAAATAGGAAATAAAGAAAAAGAATAATATAGGAAGGGAAAAGGATGGAAGAAATAGTAAAGAGGAGAAACAAAATAAAAAATAAGAAAGTCAAAAAATAGAAATAAGTAAGGGCAGAATGGACATTTCACTGGCTCTATCGATTAAAAAACGTAGAAGAAGCTGTTTTACCAAACGTTTTCCCAACATAACAGGCCAAAGTCAGAAAAAGCTGCTTTATCAGAAAAACCAAAGCTGAAGCCATTTTTACGTGAGCCAAAGCTGTGCCAAACGGGCCCTAACTTTTGTAGCGATATCGCTTTGCCGTATCCTTAAACCGAAAGTGCCGGATCGAAGCTCCACCGTTCATTCGCGGCGCCGAGGTCAAGCACGACGTACGTGCTTGCCGCATTCTCTCGGCCTCGGCCTTACCCAAACGGATCGCTGAGACTCATACGCAAGAGGCGAAAACACCGGCCGGTCAACTGGATATGCATCGCCGGTGCCATGAATCACGTTGCTTGGTCTCTCCCTGCATCCATATCATTATGTTGTTCTAGACCTATGCGTGAAAGGGATGTTACGCATCTGACAGGTCTTATTTAGCTGGCTGTCTACATGCGCTTGAAAGCGCCGCCTCGATTCAGGCCATCAAAAGTGGTTTGTTCCGATGCTGTGCGCCACGGCCTGAGTGTCTGCATCCCTGCGGGCACATTCAGGAACGTTTCAGGGACAAGATATGGTGGCCCGATCTGTGGCAAGAAAAGAAGGCATGCGCAATGCCTGATTTGCGTGCATCTTCTCGGTAGGTAAGAACTGAGACATCAAGAGTTTCTTTATTCTATCAAAACATTTTTGCGAGAAACTCTGGTCCAGTGGTTGGTTGCCTATGTCCGTCGCACCTGGCTGCCACGAGATCCTGATTGGTTATCGGGATGTGTACGCATCTAAGTCTTTTCACCTCACGCTCAGTGCGCAACTCACACTGCCAGAGCCTGGCTCGGGGGAAACGCCGATTTTCTCTGCATCCACCGAGCCAGGCCGGGGCGCGCTTTTTGCATCACGAGAGCCAGGCTCACGCGCTACTACAACAAACCAATCACACGCGAGTTGCATCCCGAGAGCCTGGGTAGGCTGAAACCAGGCAACCAATCAGCCCTAAGTTAAGCAATGGATTAGATCTCATTTCCTCAATCGAGCCACTAATTGAATCGGACTAATAAATGGAGTTGAGAGTACACGGAGCTTGGGCAGCCGCTGTTCTCTAGTCCTTATTCAATGATGTTCTTTGGTGTCACTTAGGTGGAAAGGGGCTCCCATGCCGTACCTCCATCACTCTGCTCTTCACTGTCACTTGAGCCCGGCTAGAAGACCGGCAACCGCAAGGAAAACAGAAGTTGAGAATTTTGGTTGGAACAGAGTGCACGCCGTGACGCAAGTGGCATGACATGGTGTGGGAGATGCGACGAGGATTAGGTATTGTTGTCTGGAAATCTATCAGCCCCATTGCCAGATCCCGCAATCCTATAGTTGGATCTTAAGCCATCGCTCTAGGTCCAGATGATGCGCATAGGTTGACACCACATATCATTGGTAAAATGAACCATAGTACTGAGTGGGAGAGAACATGCGCCATCAACGAAGGCCAACAAATAGGGGTTGGCAAGGCCAACCGCTTTCAGGCAATAGGTGACATTTGCCACGATGTGCCCGGAGAAGTTTAGATCCCACGACGTCAATGACAAGGCTTGTGATAGATCGAGGGCAATGGCCGGAGGTTAGGGCTTGGCATGGAAAAGGCTGGTGGTTCTTGGACACGTGCGGCCACTAGCGGATTCCAACTAGCAACAACTCATTGTAGATTTTGCCATGACGACAGGTCTCGCTTGGCCATGACCAGATTGGTGCGATAGCAGTGCCCTATGTACCTCGTGGAGTGAATAGGTGCTGAGGGATCTTGAGTGAAGGCCATTCCACCTTTGTGCTGAGCTGATAATGGCGACACTTTTGGCAACATGCCCTTTATTAGAGGCATTGTTGTGAGGCCAAAAACTCTCCTAAGAGAATTCTCCTCGTTGAAAAACTAAGCACTAACTAGATTTCTATGTTGTTTTGATGATAATGCTTTTCTAGTTTTATCCTAAGTCCAATCATTACAAATTTGACCAAATAAGTATCATTAGATTTGCAGGTGGGGCCATTTGTAATGTTGATTCATTAGATATGTGAATTGTTGTCATGACTTCTCGCTGATAAGCCTCTTCCATCTAGATTTTGCATTTACTTCTTCTCATTTCAAGTAGGAAGTTCTCCCAAATGGTATCTCAGCTTCGCATTATAGTTTTCTTTTCCAGAAATCAAGTATTTTATATTTGCGGCAACTGCACATTTGAAAGGGAACATATCAGGTGCAAACCAACCCTTCCGTGCAAACTATGGAAACTTCAATCTGGACCACACGATATTGATCCAAGGGTGCACTCAGGGGAGGTGGGAGGGGTGATTTGCAATACGACTTTGCAAATCACCCCTCCCACCTTCCCTGAGTTTTGCAAATCACCCCTCCCACCTCCCCTGAGTGCACCCTTGGATCAATATCGTGTGGTCCAGATTGAAGTTTCCATAGTTTGCACGGAAGGGTTGGTTTGCACCTGATATGTTCCCCATTTGAAATGCTCACAAACTTCTTTCTTAGAACCTGTTTGGGTCCACAACTAATTGCTAGCTAAACTTTAGTCAGAGACCTATCTGGATCCATAACTAAAGTTTAGTCATTCTCTTAGCTAACAGCCAGCTAATACAAACATAGCCTAGACATAGTGTCATGACGACTCATCACTGATAAGCCTCTTGCATCCAGATATTCATTTACTTCTTCTCGTTTCATCAACTACCAAGTTCTCCCAATTGAACAGAGGGGGGTTAGTTAAGGAGGCAAATAATTAACGTACTTGAAATCGGGCGGGTTGGATGGCCAATCTGGCACGAACTGGTCGAGGGGATGGCAGTGCAGCCGGAGGTAGTCGCGCCAGTTGTGCACCGTCTCCTTGCGCACGTTGAAGCTCGTGGACAGCCGAATCTTCTTGGCCGGGTCGTCGGAGTACAGCTTCGCCTTCTCCTCCGCGGGCAGCCGGAAGAACTCCCGCCCCACGGCCATCACCGCCGCGATCAGCCCGGCGTCTATCCCGTGGTTCAGTACCTGCGCACGAGACCAAACGCGAACAGGTCGCGCTCGCCGTCAACAATCCGCAGAGCGTTCCACGCACGCACGCCTTGGCACTTGCCGTTTCGTCACCTGGAAGAAGCCGTGCGAGCGGCAGGCGCCGCCGATGGCGGCGACTACCGCGGCGCGGTCGGGGCACGCCAGGTCGACGACGGGGATGCGCGCGCCGGAGACGACCTCCTCGAGGCGCGGGCGCTGGGACTCCGGCCGGACGTAGTTCCCCGGCATGGTGCGGTGCACGGCCGTGGAGAGGAGGTGCTCCGCCATGGGCGCGCGCGCCGGCGCTGCTCACCGCGAGCCTACGGAGCTCTTGCGTGCGTGCGCGAAGCGAGGAGGAGCCGTGCCCGTGCGGTTCGCCTTCGACATGTGGGCTCTCCGGGAGGCGGTCGTCACGCGCTCTTATAGCGGCCGAGGCGGACCGCGGACGAACAACGTGTGGTGTTGTACTGTTGTGACCGCGCCGGCGGGCCCGCGGCGTCAGCGGCGATGACGACCGCGAAGGCTGACCCCCCGTGGTCGTTGGGTGAGAGAGATCTCTCGCGTCATCGCTGCGGCGGCAAGTGACGTCGAATGGCCCTCGCCGGCAGAGCTCCCTGTGCGTCTTTTCTGTCTCCCGAGATCAGTGACCCAGCACGGCAGCACCGGCACCACGTGGGCGGTGGTTAACTGGCTGTGCTCCTGTGCGCGGCGGATCGCAGGATCCAAGAGCCAGATGACAGAGTGACAGAGCAGATGCCCCGTCGTGGAGGGATGTCTGGACTGGTCGTCCGGCGATCGATGCAGCAGTGCGGTCTGGGACGAATTGTAGCGCAAGTGAGATCCACATCCACGTGCTCTGCCGCCGAGCTCGTACTTCGACACAAGGGATGCTCTCGCTTCGAGTCAGATCTGCATCGCTCGAGCAACAGCCCTGAACCATTGTTTGCGGTGGTTCATGGCGAGCATGGGATCTGCATTGGCGCAATTTTTCAAGCGTGCGCGCGGAATTTGGGGGTTCAGAAATGGAGATCGACGAACGACGGGGCGGATGGGGCCCTAGATGCCCAAATATCTGGCTCGCGTTTCCTCGATACTACAGTACTACGTCGTCAAATGTCTCAATTGATTCCATGATTTGAAGGTTCGGTCAAAACATCAGATTTTTTTCCTCTGCTTTGGAGGGCCACGAGCACATGTTCTTCGTTTTCTTTCTTCTGTTCCGTTTCGGCCTTTCAGTCCATCAGCTGAATCAGCTCCGACGCATCAAAACAGGTCGCGAATCGTGCTACAAATCTGTGTCTGTTCTCGAAACTGATTCAGAAGAACGAGCGGCGGCAAAAGGACCTGTCGCGGACAAATTGTTCTTCTGGTAGGCCCTTGTGCAAACTGGCGGCTGATTGGAAGGTGCAGGCTTGTCAAAGCTATCCGGCGAGTCTCGGCAACCGTGGGTCCAAGTAGGGTACCCCCAAACCACCTTCGTCCGGCAACCCATGCTTGGGTTTGTGACAGCTTTGCTCCGAGTCGTCTTCCTCGAGCCATGGCTGGCCAGTTTGACTCCCTGAGATGGGCTTGGAATTGGCTATGGGGTTGGGCAAGCTGTGGTGGAAAGGGATAGGTAGAAGTTAGAGTCCTACTTCTTTCATCAAAAAGACTATGTTTTGGAATTGTTCGGATAGATTATTGATGAATGGAAAAGATGCATTTGTCCCTAACTAATAGAAAAAATTGAAGTGGGGATAACATATTCCGTGCCGTTCACTGATCCAATTTAGAGCTGCATGCGATAGTTGACGTAGTCTAAATCCTAGGACATCAATTTTATGGGACAAATTTTGAATCTCATAACATTATTCTTTGTGGAACAGAGGCGATCAACCCTATTTTGTTTCAGTTGCTGACAATCCTTAGAGCTTGTTTGTTTGAGCACTGGTTAGATTCCCAACGTAAAAAGTTACAAGCTTTGCAGGTTATTCATTTGGTTGGCAATGCTTGATCGTTCTTGGACTTCCAATAGAATTCATCATCAGGGGTTTAGCGAGGATGATGCCTGTGAGCTTTGTGTGCAAGAGCTGGAGACTATTGATGTAACGTCCCGGAAAATCAAAAACTTTAAATCAAGTTTTACGCGTTTGAGTTTTCAAAATCTTTATCGATGAGTTCCTAATCCAAATCCATCTTGATCTTTCCGTTGATCCAATTCCCAAAAATCCGATCTTCCGAAAACCCTTTCCGCCGTTCTCTCCCTTTCCTCGATCTGCGCGTCGCGCCGACCGGCCGACCGCCGCGCGTGCGTCCTCATGTCGCCGCGAATCCCGGCCCGTCGTCCCCTTTTCTTTCTCTCTTTTTTTTCAATTTATTTTCCCTTTTCTTTTTCCTTTTTCCAAATTTTTCTTTCCCTTCTTTTCTTTTTTTCCATTTCTTTTTCTCTTTTCCCTTTCTTCTTTCTCCTTCTTCCTCACCGGTCCCTTCCTCCTCCTCTGGCCGCTCGGCCCGACACCCCTCCACTGACCACGCCGCCGGCCACCGCCCTCCCCGGCGTCACCTCCCCTCCACCCCGCACACTCTTGCTCGCCCTGTGCTCGCGCACGCCCACGCACACGCAGGCGCG
>CM014278.1:98742124-98766841 GCA_004135705.1 Alloteropsis semialata | reverse complement strand
CCGCCGCCGCCGCCTCCTTCCACCGCCGCCCTTACGCGGAGCCGCCGCCCCGCTCCTCCCCGGCCCAAGGTGAGTGGGGGAGCACGGCCCCCTTGCTCCCCTCGACCTTGTGCGCGCCTCCCCGGGGCCGCCACGCCCTGGAGGGCCGGGAACGCCGCGCGCCGCCGCCGCCCGGCGCCCCCCCTTTCCCTCCTCTGCTTCGGGCCGGAGAAGGGAGAAGGAAAAGGCCGGCCGTTTTACACATAACCCCCTAGCCTTCCTCTGATTTCCTAAAGAGCCCCCCTTTAGGTTTAAACCAAAAGAAACCCCTGATCTTTTAGGTTATTTCCAAATATACCCTTGGCAGTTACCAAGCCCCCCAACTACTTTCCAAATATTACCAACAAGTCCTCCCACCATACAAAATATTCACAAGAAAGTCCCTGGCCCTTTATAATTATTATAAAGAGGTCCTAAACCCCCATTTAAGCCCTAAACCTCCCTAAACTCGTCATTTCATGCGCCAAATTTCTCCAGAATTCCACCAAACTCGAACACACCTTTCTTTCATCCATTCCGGCCGAGCTTTACGCAAATCATCCCAAAATAATTCCTTTTCCTATTTTATTTTGTTATTTCCTGTTTCCAACTCATCGGTAAAGGATTGTTTTCTTATTATGTGTTGTTTGTGCGTGCCCTAGACGACGGAGTGAACGAGGAGGGACAGTACCGCGAGCCGGAGTACGAAGGAGAGTACCGCGAGCCCGACCCCGAAGAGTTGTACCGCGAGCAGGAACTCCCGGAAGCTTTTGTTGACGGCAAGTCCAATCCCATCCTTTGATGCATGTTGATCCCATGATTTATAAACACAACCTATTAAGCCTTTGATATTGCATTCTATTTTATTATCAAAACCCGGTTGGTTAGCCACCCCTTGATTGCTATGATATTCCTTGATAACCTAGTTATCACTAAATATGATATGCTCTGTTTAGATGATAACCAATTTTAGAATGCTTAGGATTTGTTACTCGCTATACAATCAATCATGACTATACACTTGTTTTATCAAAGAATAAATGTGTGAGTGTGGAAAAATGGGTTTGGGTTAAAAAGAAAGAAACTGTGTGGATGAGATGGATGGGTATTTCTTTGTGAAATACCATTTGGAGGTTTGTACCTTTGTGGTTGAGCAAGTTGGGAGATATCCATTTTGTCCGGTTTTAAACCGAGGTGATGTGTCATCTTGCCTAACCCAATTTATCTCGTACAACCACTCGACTCTTGTATGGTGCAAGGGCTTAGTCTAAATCCCACTAGCCGTCTGTTAGTTGTCTGGAGGCAGGTGTGCAGCGGGAAAACCAAGTGCCGTCTTAGTGACATGGTTGCCGACTTGGTGTCATAAACCCCTTGGCTATTTTCTCGTGACGGCTAGGCAGTTTTGGCTATGGTGGGTAATGGCTTCGATAGGATCCGCACTGGCACTAAGGTGACCGTGTTGCGGTACCCTAGTTGTGGTGAAAGTGTACACCTCTGCAGAGTTTCCAAACTATTCGAATAGCCGTGCCCACGGTTATGGGCGAGTTATGGCTTGGTCACAATACTAAGGTTTTGGGATGGGTTGGAGTGTGTTGGTTTTGGAAATGAGTCCGGCTTTGTGCTGGGAAGCTACGGCGGATGGGAAATCCGGTAGCATTTAAAAGATGGACCCTTTGTGGATCAACCCCACTTAATGACTTGTTACTAAAAACTTGTTTTGCTAAAGTGTTCCTTGATAAACCCTTGCATGTGTAAAACTGGCCTTATTGCAAATGAACCTTAGCCTATTCCTTGATATATCCTGTGCATATTCTGTGTTAAACCCTCCGTGGGTGTGGTTGGACTTGCTGAGTACTTTTGTACTCACCCTTGCTTTTGTTGCTTCAGAAGAAGACCCGGACTTTGTTGTTGAGGACGCTGAATAGGTGGTCGCTTCCGCACCCGACTTTGCCTGTGGAGTTTGGTCCCGCCCAAGATGTCTTCGCTGTCGCGTAGCTCTGATCCCTTTGTTGAGCCTGAGTGGTTCTTAGTTTGGCTCGTCGCCATGGTTTACCTTTTGGTAATCTTGGCTTGTATCAAGTGCCCGCTCCCTCGGGGGCTGTAAGTTCTGAACTATCTGTTGAATAAATGTGTATCAGCCTCCTGGGACTGATAATTTGTATCACATTTAGTCTCTGCTTAGGCAGGGGCGCTTCAATTGACCACCTTCTTATTGGATGTGTGCATAGCCACGAAACAGGGTTCGGGGTCCTTGAGAGGGTTAACCTGTCGAACCTAACCTAATCTAGGGAATCGTCACTCACGGACTGGGGTCACTCATGTGTAAGAGGGTCCCTAAGGTCGCTCGGAAGGGCTTCGATACTCTAGTCCTGTTGGTTGCGTGGAGCCTTTGGAGAAAAAGAATCGCTGTGTTTTCGACAGGTCGGCTCTGCAACCGGTTGCCCTCGCGCAGAGAATCTTGGAGGTTGCGCACGTTTGGTCGCTAGCCGGTTTTCGGGATTTGCAATTCATCCTCTTTCTCGTCGAAGCGTTGCGTAGGCCTCCCCTTTTTTTCTGTTTGTAGGTTACCTTGGTCTTGTGTGGTGTTGTTTTTTGTTTTCCCTAGCCTTTGTTGTCGCTCTTTTCTTGTACACTGTACCTGTAAACTTCCTTCTTTTCTTAACGAAATACGTGCCAAGCACATTCTCTTAAAAAAAAAGTTAGAAGCTCATGCCGACAACGAATTTCTTGTGCAACTTTTGGGAAGGTAGAAACTTAGAATAACCCTGTTTATATGGAAAACGGAAAAGCTAAGGTTTTTCTACTTTGTGTATCTTTATGAGCCCCAAAAGTTTAAAACACTTCGGCCTGTTTTATGGGTACCATAAGAGAAGAAGGGAACGACATGATGGTGCAGATGCGCCGGAGAGCTTGTTAGAGCCACTAACGAAGGTGCGCAAAATATGCGGCCATCATGAGAAGGCTGAACAACACAAGAAGAAAATAGGAGCAGACCTATTTTGCACATGGCCCATCAGTTGTTGCAAAAGAACAATAACTACAATGCTCTATACTCTGTTTATAAATTACTAGTTAAGGCAAAAAACAGTAATTATTATAAAATTGGAAAATTGGTTCCTTATTTCTTATGGACATTAGGTTTTTAAAAATGTTTTCCGATGCTAGTGACATTGCCAACAATGTTTTTTTTTTGAAAGTAAAGCTGGCAGACTGCCAGGCTTTTATATTGATATAGAAGATAGTTACATAGGCCTAGGCCTAGAGAAAACTAAAGAAAACTGTACATAAAGTATTTTATAGACACTACTCAAGCGCAAAAGAGGGCCTCTAGGTGTTTGGCTCCTCCCAAGGCCCAACATGTTGTCTCGTCCTTGATTTTTGCTATCACGTTGTTCGGTTGCAGGTATTTCTTTTGGAAAATTCTCATATTGCGCTCCTTCCATAATTCCCAGCATACTAGGATGATCAGAGAACGTAGTCCTTTGATCGGCGCTCCTGTTGTATTCCCGACCTCCGACCACCATTCGTCGATTGAGGTGAAATTCGTCCCGACCTCCGACCACCACAATGTTTTAGTCTAGGGGCTATAGTGATGTGTGATCTTATATTAAGGGATCCGAAAGCGGCATGGTAGAGTGTGTGGTGGTGGCGGGCATGGTGCGCCGAGCTGATGAGGTACACCGACTGCTACTGCTGTGTTGAATGATAGGATGGGCATGAGAGGGCAACAGAGTCTCGAGTATGCTGGGAAAAAGGAGTGACGCACCTTAGAATGAACAGTTAGGAAAAAGATGAACCATGGGCTATTTAGATATTCAATTCAAACGGCACCTGTGCAGGGATGGATCTAGCCAGTTTATTGGGGTCAGCTAACCCGATAAAATCTTGTAAAGTCCATTGAAGATCATTGTGCTAGTGTTATGACCCCATCTACTAAAAAAGCTGAAGCAATGGTCTGGATCTCAAGCTGCGCCCCTGTTCCTAAGTTACCATCAGTCATAGTTCGGGTCAATAAATCAAAACAAAATATCCATCTCGGAGCTTTTAGCTCTACGGGTAGGAAGCTAGGGAGAAAGTGTAGGCTCTAAAATTGTTCCATTCGAATAAGTAGACTCAAATGATACTCGCAAAAAAAAAAAGGTAGACTCAAATGAGAAATTTTATTATTTAGATCCTAATTTATAAATCTTTTAGAATGAGGCTACCAACATGTCATTCTCAGAGTGATTCTATATATCATCATAATGACGGTGTCAACTTAAACGAATTGAATCCCAACTAATGAAGTCTCTCGGCTCGGCGATTAGGGCCGGCGAGTCCGGCGACAGCTGGGTTCTTGTAACTGTGTTTGGTATATCTCAAAACAAGGAAGTGCTTAAAAAAATGACGCGCGCGCGGCGCGCTAGCTTAAGGAGGGTTTAATTTAGCGAAGCTGTGAACCGGTATGACGTGATTCGCAACGCTGTCATGCATCCCACGATGACGTGCGCTTCTGCAGCGGCAAGATTCGCGCGGCCGGTGGATCAGAATCAGACAGCGTCCAGGGCTCCCACTCAATGTCCCCTGCTGGCGTTTTCTGGTAGTTGGAGGCAGGTATGCAACAGACCAGAAGAGAAGCCAGTTTTTATTCAGGAAAAGAGAAATGAAGCCAGTTAGTTCAAGTTGCACACAGCACACGACAAGAAGAGAGTTTATAGTACGATATCAAGCCCCATTTTCTTTTGTAGCACAAGACGCAAACCTTTGTCACAGTGGTCCAGCTCACCCTTTTCTTGTTTTGGACAACAGTCCGTGCTCGATCCTGGTTTTCATGCTCAAGTCTGCTCATATGGCTTCTTTGGATCGGACACTGGCAAAGCTGCCTGGTCCAGGCAGCACTCCCAGACGTCCATGGGGCTCGGATCGCTGCCTGGCCGGCGAGCTGACTGCCAGGTCTCGATCCAAACTCCACACTCCACGGCAGGGGCCAGTGCTACACCTCCTCCTACACGGCTAGAAATAAACCGGTGGTCTTGGTCCAAACTTAGTCCATTTCGTCCTAACCGTTCCACGGACGTTCCGCGAGTCTTCGTCCTTATCGGGCGTTCTCGGTCGCCGTCGCCGTCGCCGCCTTGGCCGACAAAAGGGGGAGCTGTTGCTGCCGTTTACCCGTTCCGTGCACGCGGTCAGTCGCCGCGCTGGAGGCAAACGGGTGGCCACTACGAGCCGGCGGACGACGTGTGCGGCGGCTCCGGCTGCGAATCGGTCGTGCCGAATCTTGGATCATGCCAAGTGAGTAGATAGCTCCTGTTGAATGAGTCGCTGATTCGGGGCAAGTGGCAAGTCGCACACGGCCGTGGACCGGCACACGGCTGCACGGACGGCGACGACGACGTCGATGCTGATCGATCTTGTGGCAGCAGGCAAGCCACCAGGTACGCTGCGACGACGATTGGACGTCCCTGTGACACGCACGTTCGATACGTATTACGCCGCGAGGAGGACTGGAGGAATAGCGATCGAGCTCGTACGTACATGGTACGTGGGTGAATTGGTCACTGATGGCGCTGTTGCCGTCACCAACAATCTCGCAGGAAATGGCATATCGATGCTGATGCTCACCAGTAAAAACTTCAGGTAGCCGCTTCAATTCTAGTGCCGATTTGACTTGGGCTGGACTACCACCGGATCAGGGAGCTTGGTTTCTGCAGATGCATGCATGCTGACGGGATGAATCTTGGCGTATTGCGACGCATGGAACGACGACGACCTCAACCGTTGGAATGGGGATAAAGCTGTTAATGGTTCAAAACCAAACCAAATCCACACCAAACTATTTAGACTATATTATATTGTATAAACCAATCTAACCATATCCATTTCTTCCTACCTCCAAACCAATCCAAACCACTTAAACTAGTTTCTCAAAACAAACTAAATCCGTTCAATTATATAGATATGGCTTTGACGTAGGGCCCACGTATAGATATGGCTACACCAATTTGCACGGAGTAACGGACCGTGTTTCTAAAAAACTTTCAACAAATTTCGGTCAAATCCGCTAAAATTTTAAGGTGTGAACGCAAACTTTTAATTCTAGGGTCCGGGTTTACATGTGGGGCCCACATACAAGTTTGGCTACATTGATTTGCACGGAGCAGTAGACTGTGTTTCTAAAAAACTTCCAACAAATTTCGGTCAAATCCGCTAAAATTTTAAGGTGTGAACGCGAACTTTTAAATTCTAGGGTCCAGGTTTATATCTAGGGCCCACATGCAAATTTGGATACATTGATTTGCACGGAGTAGCGGACTGTGGTTCTAAGACATCTCCAATAAATTTCGGTAATATCCGCTAAAATTTTAAGGTGTGAAAGCGAACTTTTAATTTTAGGGTCCGGTTTTAGATGTGGGCCCTACATATAGATATGGCTACACCAATTTGCACGAAGTAGCAGACTGTCGTTCTGAGGCATCTCCATTAAATCTTAGTCAAATCCGCTAAAATTTTAAGGTCTGAACACGAACTTTTAATTTTAGGGTCCAACTTTGAACGTGGGCCCACATATAAATATGGCTACACCGATTTGCACAAAGTAGCGGATTGTCATTCCGAGACATTTCCAAAAAATTTCAGTCAATTTTGTTAAAATTTTCATGTGTGAACACGAGATGTTAATTTTAAGGTCCAACTTTTAATCTAACTTATACTTACATATGTAACCATTATAATTGTTAACCTTAATCATTCTTTTTTTGAAAGTAAAGCTGGCAGACTGCCAGTCTTTATATTAATATAGAAGAGTGTACAGGGCCTAAGCCCAAAAAAAGTATGGAAAAGAAACTGTACAAACTATACACAAGAATCAGTCAAAAGCTAAAAGAGCCCCCAAATGTCTTGCCCCGGCTAATACCCAGCAACTCGCTTCTTCTCTAATTTTTGATCCCACGACGCTCGGCTGTTGGAACTTTTTCTGGAAAATTCTTGAGTTTCGTTCCTTCCATAATTCCCAGCAAACCAAGATGATCAGTGATCGTAGTCCCTTGAGCGGCGCATCAGAGGTTCTTCCTATGGCCGACCACCATTCGTCGATTGTTGTATAGATTGTCCAGTCAGTCCGCGGAGGTACGTGATGTGCAATCCACCTATAGATTAAATCCCAAACCCGGAGGCTGTAGCGGCACTGTGTGATGAGGTGCAGCAAGGTCTCATCATGTGCATGACATAGTGGGCAGGTGCGTTGGTTGGGCCACCCCCTAGTGCTCAGTCTGTCCGCCGTCCATACCCGGTTCTGATAAGCCAGCCATGCAAAAAATTTACATTTCGGCGGTGCCCATGTTTGCCAGATGAGTTGTTCCATGTCTGAAGGCAGGGAGCCCAAAAATTGGGCTTGGTAAGCCGATTGCGCAGTATATTCCCCATGCTTTGTGAGCTTCCATGTGATCGTGTCATGGACATCCGGGTTAAGCTGTACCTCCTGGACTTTCTCCCAGAGTTTTGTAAACTCCCGTAGTTGTTCTGCCGAGGTAATAGCTGCAAGGTTTATGTCTCCGATCCATGCGTCGTCTGTGAGAGCGTCCTTTACTGATCTCTTCTTCCTTTTGGAGATTTTGTAGAGACCTGGTGCGAGGTTTTTTGGTGCGTTTCCTAGAAGCCACGCAGATTTCCAGAACTTTGTTTTGCATCCGTCTCCGATGGTGATGGTTGTGCAAGCGGCGAAGAGGCAGCGGTCTTTTTCAGTGCACGGGGTCGGCATGCCCACCCAAGGCTTTTCATCATTTACCCATTCTTGCCATAGCCATCTCAAGCGCAAAGCTCGAGCAAATCTTTTTAAGTTGAGGATGCCCAGTCCGCCCAGCCGGGTCGGCTTGCACGCAGTTATCCAAGCCACTTTGCACTTTCCTCCCGCAATCTGGTCTGTTCCCGTCCAAAGGAATCTTTTCTGCCGACGATCAAAATCCTCAATTACCTCTGCCGGAGCTCTCAGCGCGGACAAGTAATAGATTGCCTGCGAGGATAGTACAGACTTGACCAAAGTCTTTCGCCCCGCTGAACCTTAATCATTCTAGACCGTTATAACCATTAAACCAAACCAAATCAAACCATTATATGTGGCAACCCATTGTTCACCAAATTAAGCTAATCCAATTAAAAACCAAACCACTGAAACTAGTTTGGAACCAAACCAGTTTCAGCTTTAGATGGGGACATGCGAGTCGTTGGCTCGTTTGGCGTTTGCACTATGCGCGGTGACAAACAAATTCGCCGCCCAATTCACGCCGGCTCACGAGTAAAGCCACATGCCAAGATCCATGGAGAAGAGTAAAAATCCAAACACCTGGCCAGTCTGTCTTAGGGCCTGTTTGGAACACAGGAATAGAAAACACAGAAATAAGAAAAAAACATAGGAATAGGATGTTGAGGATATGGCAAAGACATAGGAAAGGAAAAACACAGAAAAACATGTTCTAAGGTGTTTGGAACGCAGGAATTGAATAGAAATGAAAACTTGATTAGAGGGTGTGGGTCCCATAAGAAGGGAAATTAGAAACCGGCCATGTGCGCATGTATCTCTCTTCTTTGCATCCCGCGTGTTCGTTTGGGGATCAAAAAATTGATCCCCCATTAAATACACCTTTGACCATTAATTAATGGTATTAAATAAAGCCAGTTTACAAAACTACCTCCACAACCCCCTGTCAAATTCGCGAGACGAATCTAATGAGGCCTTTGACCGCACGATTAGAGGATGATTACTGTAGCATTACTGTAGCAAATCATGGATTAATTAGGTGCAGTAGATTCGTCGCGCAAAGTTGCACTTATCTGTGAAAAGGTTTTGCAAATAAACTTCGTTTAGGGCTTCATGCGGGCGACAGTAATCCGGATCAATTTTTTGATCCGGCCAAACGAACACGCCTAGTTTGACTCACTGATAACTTGAGCCAAATAACAGTAGGTCCCATAGTCAGTAAAACAGAGGCTGCATGCGGATGCTACCGGCGACTATGGGCCTGTTTACTTCACCCATTTTGCATAACGTTTTGCATAACGCACGCTTCCCAATGTACTTTTTCTCTTTGTAAATACTATGCATAACGCAAAAACGCTATGCATATTGCTGCAGCTAAACACACCCTAAACTCATCCTGTGGTGCATTTCCTTCTTCTCTCTTGTTTGCACGAGCTGCCTCGGGCATACGCGAAGGAAGAAAACCAAGAGATCTGAGTGAATTTTTATTTTCCTGTGAAATGAGCATCCAGCTACAGTAAAACAGAGGAAAGGAATCGATACTTCCTGTGTTCCAAACACACCGGTCAACTTCCTTTCCTCCGTTTCTGATACCTACGTTTTTCCTTTAAAAATCCTTTGATCCAAACGAACCCTTAACATGTTTTTTTCTTCAAGGATTAACAGGTTTTGATTGCCCTTACTAATTGCAAGTTGCAACCACTCTGGTTAGTCCCTTGAGTTTCTTAATCGCTCGTGCAGAGCATCCAGGATTGTGTTGTGTGCAGTGCAGCAGACACTGATCGGTTCGTACCCTAAACTAAACTAGTGCTAGTGGAGAGTATTCTTTTGGTGTAGGCGATTCTGGACAGCTCGAGCGCCACTGATTCGTATCGTACAGCTTGTTTCAAGGACGGTGAAGTCAAACAAAATTAGGGTTGCATGATTGCATCGTTGTATAACACATCCTTTGTGTGATTGCAGTTTTTGATTGCCGAGGGCGTCAGCAGTTCCACCTCTGCTGGCATCACTCGGGCCCTCGGGGGGCCTGTGACTCTTGACAGTCTCTGTGAGAGGCTGAGACTCGCACGCTTCAGAATTCAGATGTTGTGTCGTGATTGGGCCTCTTAATTCCCTTTTGCTATGTTGGGCTCAGACAGTCAGACTAGTGCTTCAGCCTGGGCTAAGCCCAGACGAAGCCTCTTCCCCTCAAGCCAGTTAGGCCCACATTGTTCTTCTTCTCAGGCCAATTTTGGCCCATACTATTCTTCTTTCGAAGCGCATTTTGATCCACACGTAGCCTCGGCAACAGCCACACGGTCCACCTCGAGGACTCCAAGCAGCCGCTAAGTAACATCACAGGGACCCACGCATACACGGAAATCCTATCTATCTTCCGGAAGATTTTTTTTTCTAGTTACCTTCCGATGTTTGAGATTGGTACAGGCTCCATCCGCCGTTCGATCTTCTAGACTCAGCTGCATAGACTTTTTCTTTCCCGTTCCGTTCCGTTCCAATCTGAAGCTCTCCTTCCTCCGCGCGGGGCGGGAGCAGGACGCGGACGCGGCGGCGACGGCCAAGGCGCAGGCGGCGCGGGAGGTGTGCGCGGTGTCGGTGCCGTTCGCGGCCCGTCCGCACCGCCGTCGTTCCCCGCGCGGCGCCGGAAGCAGGCCGCACTTCGTCGACTGGTACCTCGTCCTCGCCGTGAGTAGCGCCGCTGCTCGATCCCTCCGCCTAATCCTCCGATTCATGGCTTAGTGTTACTCCCTTTGTGCGTGAGGGGCAGAGTTTTGGTAAATCCCATTCGATTTGAGTTTGCCAGAGTGTGCGTGAAGGAGAGGCAGTTTTGCCGCTGGGATCTTCTCCATCCATTACCCCTTTGCTCTATGGATTCGTTGGATTTTTTCATGTTCATGGCTCATTTTTGGCCGGAATAGTGTTAGATTTGTCTAATTTAGTTGATTTGTGTCCGGTCCATGGCCTATTAGATTGGATTTGGGGGTCCATTTGTGTTCGATTTAGAGATTCTCGGTCAAGTTATGTTTGATTTGGGGAGGTTAGGATTTTGAGGATTATTCCATATTGTGTGCAACGTTGATCCTCAGATTTACTCCAGCCTCACCTCCTTGTTCTCTCTGCAGATCCGCGAGCAAGTACCAGTGAGGCCTCTGCATCCCCATCTGGAGCTGTGAGGTACCCACATGTAGCACCATTTTGTGGTTCTTATGTATCAAATTAGAGAAAGTTCAGGCGAACATGATGACTATTCTCAGTCCTGATTAGAGAAATTTCTCTTTAGCATGTTAGATTCTTTTTCGTTTTGCTCATATATGGAACGGAGATAAAGTTGCTCGTGCTTGCTTGATGACTGTAGATTATAGAAACTGCAAAGAAGGTTGTCAGTCGTTGTTCTATCTTTGCCAATCTGTTTTGCACATGCAGAGGACTGTGGTTCTTGGTTGGGTAATGACAAGGGGCAGGTGCAAGCTCGTTGTGTTGGTTTGATTATCCTTGGGATACACTTAATAGCTCTATTCTTTTTTAAGCTTTTTAGTGCTCATGATCCCTCTATATCCATGGCTTCTCGCACTTCGTGTGTCCAAACCCTTTTTCCTCATATGCCCTATGCATTTTTTTATATGCACATGATATAGATTCTATATTTGTGCAATTTTGCCAGAAGTTTATTAGCCTGCCACTTAAGAGACTTGCTATTACTACTTCCCGCCGCGTAATCCTTCTTGATTTCGTCGGAGCTTCCGCTTAGTAACCTCTCATTTGCATCGTCCAATTGGGCAGGGACTGCGGGAAGCAGGTGTACTGGGTGAGCTCAAATTCTAGTTTCCCCTGCTTAAGCTGCCATTAACTTTCAGTGTGCTTAGTTTTGATTCTGTTCTGCTGGTGCCGTTTCTGTTTTATTTCTGTTTTCAGGTGGATTCGATACGGCTCACGCCGCAGCAAGGTTTGGACTGAACACTGATGCCGTTTCTGCCATTAATATATGTTTGTTTTGTATGTAGTCTGCGAATTTGTCAACTCTTTGTGTGGATGCAAATTTGTTCACTCAGTCTTACAATGAATTCAAAAGAAGCACTCCATCTGAATATCCACATGAAGTAGACATGTATGTTTCTTTTAGCTTTTTGTTGTATTAAAATTTGTAATACATCGAGTGCAATTTACATATATTAATGTTTACCAAATGTTTTCTTCTGCACTAGTGCTATGTACTAATATTAATTTTTCTAAATTTTGGTTGCAGTAGAAATGACACTATGGACTGCCCAAGTCTCAACAGTGGGTTTTACTGCATTGTATATATGGAATGTTGGGATGGCTTCAGAATGCTTAACTTTGATGAGGTTACCATTTTTGTTCTGCACATGTCCTTGAATTATTTGTTCAGTCATGTGTGTCTAATTTATTCTGTTTGCTGCATTTTTCAGAATGCTGTTATGCAATATAGGAAGGTGGTTGCACTCAAGGTTTTCAACTCTCCACTCAATAAAACTGTTGATAGTTCAACTTGTGCCACATCTTCAAAGAGAGCCAAGAATAAGAAAAAATGAACCATCTGAATATGAGAAGTTATGAATGTTGACTGTGTAGTCATGAACTTAGTATGTTAATATGTCAGTGAAGTTATGTAATATACTATGAAATGAAGTACTTGTGTCTGTTTGAAGAAAAATCTTGTACTTTTACAAGGTTTTCTGGATTATGAATCATGTTAGAGCACCGTTTAAAACTAAGTCTGTTTAAAGAAAAACCTTGTACTTTTACAAGGTTTTCTGGATTATGAATCATGTTGGAGCACTGTTTAAAACTATGTTCTTTGTCTTTTTGCATGGATCTGGATTATGAATCATCTTGCTCGATTGTTCACACTTATGCTATTTCTCGTGTAGAATTGGTTTGTGTTATTTGGATGAGTTGGAACAAAGTAGTATTTGAACGTTCACAAATACCTACAGCCGTATCAACATTTCAACAATATTGTCTCAACATTTGCATATAGTAATCTCAACATTTCAACATAGTAAACTCAACGTTTTAAATATTGATTTATAAACATTGCCGTTTATAATTTTTATAAGTTATGAAACATTTTTTAATCGTTGCTTCAACAAAACCAAATTGCTTTATCAACTGTCACACATTTCATATAATATTGGTATACTCCCTGCCATAGAAGGTCAAATTGCTTCGGCTTCGGATATACTGGTTAGGGTTCAGGGTTGTTTGGGGGCGACTCCGTCCTATCGGGTTCAGAACCATGTTCGGGGTTTGGGGCGGCCATGTACCCCCTGCCATAGAAGGCCAAATTGATTCGGCTTCGGCTACCCTGCCATAGAAGGTCAAATTGCTTCGGCTTCGGATATACCGGTTAGGGTTCTGGGTTGTTTGGGGGCGACTCCGTCCTATCGGGTTCAGAACCATGTTCGGGGTTTGGGGCGGCCATGTACCCCCTGCCATAGAAGGCCAAATTGATTCGGCTTCGGCTACCCTGCCATAGAAGGTCAAATTGCTTCGGCTTCGGATATACCGGTTAGGGTTCTGGGTTGTTTGGGGGCGACTCCGTCCTATCGGGTTCAGAACCATGTTCGGGGTTTGGGGCGGCCATGTACCCCCTGCCATAGAAGGCCAAATTGATTCGGCTTCGGCTACCCTGCCATAGAAGGTCAAATTGCTTCGGCTTCGGATATACCGGTTAGGGTTCTGGGTTGTTTGGGGGCGACTCCGTCCTATCGGGTTCAGAACCATGTTCGGGGTTTGGGGCGGCCATGTACCCCCTGCCATAGAAGGCCAAATTGATTCGGCTTCGGCTACCCTGCCATAGAAGGTCAAATTGCTTCGGCTTCGGATATACCGGTTAGGGTTCAGGGTTGTTTGGGGGCGTCTCCGTCCTATCGGGTTCAGAACCATGTTCGGGGTTTGGGGCGGCCATGTACCCCCTGCCATAGAAGGCCAAATTGATTCCGCTTCGGCTACCCTGCCATAGAAGGTCAAATTGCTTCGGCTTCGGATATACCGGTTAGGGTTCGGGGTTGTTTGGGGGCGACTCCGTCCTATCGGGTTCAGAACCATGTTCGGGGTTTGGGGCGGCCATGTACCCCCTGCCATAGAAGGTCAAATTGCTTCGGCTTCGGATATACCGGTTAGGGTTCAGGGTTGTTGGGGGCGACATACAATTGGGCCTTTTGTATTGTAACCTCATTTTGTCAAAACTCATTCATAAAGTTAAATGTATAATTTGAAAAATTTCTACCTAATTATTGAACTACGTTATACAAAATGTTGAACTTTCACAATAATACTATTGATATAGTACATATTAAATGTTGTAAAAATTAACCAAAAATGTTGAACTTGTACATTAAGAATGTAATACCCCAATGTTGAAATAATTTACAGAAAACATTGAAGCTGTACATTAATAATGTTGAAATATCACGTCTCTAATGTTGTAAACATAAATATAGTAGAATTCCAGCTGAAATAAATAAAATAAAAGTTACAGCTGTTGTTCATTATAGTACAGTTTGATATGACTCTTTTTTTTACTGACATTTATATTATATTTCACAGATATGACTCTGGTATCTTTGCACTTAGCTTCATGCAAACATACAATGGCAAATCAGTGCAAAAGATTTCAAATGTATGATTTCATACTTCAAGTCCTGAAGAAATATGCTTCCATTCGAATATTAGTTCATTAGTTACCTGAATGTCAACAAAATATCTAACATAATTTTTTTTTCTCCTGAATAGGCTGATTTGTTACCTTTGCGTCAGAAATTTCTATTTAAATTGTTATCATACAAGTACAACAAGTTCTCTGCAAGTTTTATTGAAATGTTGATATAGTTGTGCTCATGTGGATTCCTTGCTTATCTACAGGTTTGTAACATTATTTATTCCTTTACTCAACATTTAGCTTTCAGCAATAGCAGCATTTAGTTTTAAGCATTTGCAACATTTAACTTTAATTATGGGGATTCAGTTAGTCATCAATCATGTACTTCAAGTGTTTCTGGTTGAACTAAACTATATTCAAAAAATGTTTTTGTAGATTTTACCTTTACTAGAATCAATGTTCAACATTACTATAATGATCATTAATGCAAATGTTTAACATTATTTTAACTTTAATACGTTCAAAGTTCAACATTACTGTAATATTATTCAGCTGTGGAAATGTTCAACATTTCTTGGTTTCGTATGTTCAAATTATTTAAAACAAAGTTTAATTATAGTTTCATTCTTGACAGGTTTCGGCTACAACACTGCGTCACAAGTTCTTCTGGAATATCACGTGCCAAAGCAAAAGCTACCTTAATTCTTGACTGTTTATATAGTTCATACTATAGTAGTGGATTGTCTTATGAACAATGTGTAATTGAAAGCTATATTTCTGAAGTTATATCAGTAATTTTGCAACTTGAAACTTCAATTTGTGAGTTGGTACCCACCCGTTAATTTCCCACTTAGAACCACGTACCCAGCAAAAAATTAATAGCAAGAAAATTTTTTTGGGCGCGCTCGTACCGACCGGTTAAAGAAAAAGTCTAGCAGCGCGCTCGTACCGACCCGTTAAAGAAAATTGCTTACTTCACGCAGCGCGCGCGTCGTTACATCACGCGAAACAGAACGGAAAAACCAACGGACCGCACTGTTTCCTAATATTTGGGCCTTCATCATTGTAATTGGGCTTTATAGATGATGTGCTTATATGCCTTCCGGTAGACATATAGGAGCCCCCCACGCATACAGGTGCACGTGTACGCAACTGCAGCACTAGGGCGTGTCGCACGCCTCGTGAACCCTAGAAACTTCGATAGTCGAATATAAAGGCAGCACATCGATCATCAGATACTGGCCGGGTGTATGCAGTATGGATTTTCAGGCCTCAGGAAGGCTTTTACAGGTTTGCAAGTTTGTTCCATCCACTTTTGTAATACAGGTACTTTTTGATTTTTTTTTTCAGACACAACTTGTGTAGTCGCAAGTAAAACGTCGGAGAGCTGATCTGACTGGGGCTCGTTGGTGCTTGCACAGAGCTTATTCCTATGGGCTCAAGAACACCCACCGGCTGGTCACCACTGCTGTCGCCGGCGGCAGTATCGGATGTGCTTCACCCTGAGTCCCGGTTGTTGGAGGAGCGCTCCCTGCCGGGTAATCCAATGTACAGCTCCGTCTCAACGTCCATGTCGTCGTTGCAAGGCGCCGGCAGATTAGGCGGCCACGGAGGGAGGCTGCGGTTCACGGCGGGAGCCACCAGCGGCGGTCGAACGTTGCCTTGCTGCAGCGTCAAGAGTAAAGGTTCAGTCATCTATGTACTTGTCTCATGGTGCTGTGAGAATGGCTTGCTTGCACATAACACAGAAGATACCGGATGTATATTTTACAGTTTGCAAATGTTTTACTGATACAAAGTGGTTGACTGCATTTACCATTTCACGTAATTCTTTGTTGTCTTTGAGCAGGGTCCTCTCCTGGTAGAGGTAGAAGAAAGACATAGACAGAGGGAGTCAAGGTTCAGTCATCTATGTACGTGAAAAGAGTAAAGGTTAAGTCATCTATGTACTTGTCTCATGATGCTGTGAGAATGGCTTGCTTGCACATAACACAGAAGATACCGGATGTATATTTTACAGTTTGCAAATGTTTTACTGATACAAAGTGGTTGACTGCATTTACCTTTTCACGTAATTCTTTGTTGTCTTTGAGCAGGGTCCTCTCCTGGTAGAGGTAGAAGAAAGACATAGCAGAGGGAGTCAGCAAGTGGTCGCTGTGGAGGTAGTAGTTTCAGGGAAATCTGGGCCTATGCATTACCTTCTCCTTCAGCTTGGCTATCTGCTGCTCGAACAGTTGGGTCTGTCAGGAAAAATATAGGATTCATATCAATTTCGGAACAGTAGCTCATTTTCAAAGCAGGCTTCTCTCATTTTCTTAAAGGGTAATGCAGAAATTCAGTAGTAGCTAGCTAGCAAACCTTCTTCCCTCTGATGATGTGGAGACTCTTCTCCAGTTTAACCTCCAAACTACGCAGTTCTTCAACAGAGCACTCTTCTAGATTTTCACCCAAAAACTTCCTGCAACTCATCATGTAACGCAAATGACTGCTAACCTTTTTGCTGTATGAAGAATATAGTTGATCTTCGGTAGAATGTATGACTGCTTACCGCTTGGAATTTTCGAGGGCTTCAAGTCTATTTGCCAGGCTTAATGCATCTGCTTTGACTTGCTGCAGTTCAGATCGAGTTGCACCATCAGATATATGCTGTGAGGAGAGTAAGTCTCCAAATACTTACTGCAGACCCTATTTGATATTGATAAACCCTGGGCTGATCTCTAAAAGATATTTATTCTACTCATGTTGATGCTGCCTTGGAGATAAACTTTTCCAGGAAAAATATCCACAACTTTCCAATTAAGTGTATCAAACATTTTTATTGGGTTTCTGTCTACAAAAGGTCATGCACATTTAATTTTGGCTTAACTGTATTAACTGAAGATGCAGTAGTCAAAGATGCATTCAGTAGATACTTCACTCACATGAAAACTATAAGAATCTGAAATGCGCAAATTGCGTATTTTCTAAATAAAAATAAAACAACTTCGTAGAAAAGTTAAGAAAAATAACCATCATACTGTAGGATCTCACCTGAATGTCCTGTTGTACAGACCTGTTACAGACATTTTCCCTTGTATATGCCTTATAGCGGTCAATTGTTTTCTGGAGGCTGCATATATGATAAGCAAATGGTAAATCAGAAAACGAACTACTTAATTAAGAAAAAGTCTAAATACAGAATATGATTGACCAACCATATTGTTAATGGCCTAATGTAGAGTAACAGAACATGCACATCGAGAAATCATGGAAAATGAGGTCGAGTGGCTTAATCACCATTAGGTACTTTTTTTATGACATATATATGACACCAATAAAAAGATATTAAAGAATTTTATGATCTGCCTTGAACAATTTATGCATCTTATGATCTGCTGCAAGTAGCATCTGCAAGCGAACTCAGGCCTTGTTTAGTTCGCCAACTTTTTTCGTCGCTACAGTAAATTCGAATGTTTGGATACTAGTTAGGAGTATTAAATGTGGATAACTGACAAAACCCATTTCATAACCCCCGGGTGAAATTGTGAGACGAATCTATTAAGCCTAATTAGGCCATGATTATACAATGTCGTGCTACAGTAAACAATCTCTAATGATGAATTAATTAGGCTTAATAGATTCGTCTCGCGATTTCCCGTCCATTCGTGTAATTAGTTTTATAATTAGATCATGTTTAGTTCTCCTAATCTTCAGTTTAAAATTGCTACAGTAAATTTCGCAAAGTTTTTCACCGAATCTAAACAGCCCCTCAAAGACAAATTCCGAAGATATGCCAAACCTTATAGACTCCGTTTTGACATAGAGTTGGATATTATAGCAAATAAATGGACCATGTCAAGATATGATATGTTGTGTGTTTCCACAGCTATCTTTGAACCAATGTTTCCAATAACAACATTAGAAAAACTAATCTAACCATACCACTGTGGGATGAATAATAAAGTGGCTACATCAACATAAGCATAGACAGTTTTTATTTAAATGTATTTACAAAAGTTGTAGTCCCATCTCTAAGAAGAATAATTAAAAGTTCCACACGAAGGCTTTGCAGGACATATGAACGAATATAGATAAACCTCATTTTGCTTGAATATTATAATCCATAGAAAGTTAACATTTTGTGAGAATAGGAACCTTGGCAGTAAAACTATCTGTTTAGATGCAAAAATCATAAATTAAATAATGTACTACTTGGTTGAGATTCAAGGGAAAAATGCAAAGTATTGAATAAGAAAATATCAAGATCCAAGAGACATATATTGTTTTGACGTTTGGTAAAGTTAAATAAGAATACCATTAAGACCATTTGTTTGTAACAAAATCACGGTAACACTCTCCAAAGAAAGTATTCATTTTTTTCTTACACACATTGTGCAGATATTGAGTCAGTAGTGCTAATAAGCTACAGTTAATATAATCGCCTTCTCCATTTTAAGTGATTAAGGGAGAGTAATGACTAATGAGGGAAACTGGTAATTGCATAGGTTAAACACATGAAATGGAAAGGGTGTGATGGCTTGTATCGTTGATGAATTATTCTTTACATTCAAGGATAAGCATCACTTGACAAAATAGCCTTGACGTTTTGCGGTGCAGAAAACTGTTTCTTTTTTAATTTCCTATTGAACAATTCAAACATTCAGAAATGCCCTAACTAGAAATTCAAATTTAATCCAATGAATTCTTTTGTTGCTAAATAATGGTAGGTGTGGGAAAGGAAGAGGAACAAAGTTGTTTATGCTAATCACGTGACACCTATCGCTGCATGGATAGTCCACATTTTCCTAAAACACCACTTCTAAGAACTAATCCCAATCATAATCTAACGTTGGATCGTAGCTAAGAAGAACCATATAGAGAAAAATATCTCAAGACAATATTAAAGAATTTGTTTGAAAACTTCCTATAGAACCAATTGTAACATTGATCCAAACAAATCAGGATTTTCCTCCAAGAAGATTTTTGTAAAAGCTTTGTGGATTGTGGTTTTTGGCATGATTGACCTATATTCTTAAAAGAACATATAGGCAATAAGTAACTATTCAATAGATAACGAACCTGCATGCTGCATTAGCTTTAACATTTTGTGATGAAAATATTTCAGAATTGGAAAAATCATGTAACTATAAAATTGGTTTTAGGCTAAATGAAAAACTGTTCTGGTTAAAGAGGCATGCCAAACTCTTCTGGTTGATATTTGCTTCACATTTTCCCACTAAATTACTTACAGTATATACAATTTGTATTTCATTAGTAGATCTGACACCCATTGTTTTCATGTATCACCTTGATTGCAGCCTGTCACACAAAATGGTATAAATCCATAAAGCTGTCCCAAAACTAATTATCCCAAAAAATTATTCAGATATGTTAATTTCGAGAGCAAATGCATGTATATTGGTGTAAGATTATTATGCATATAGCCATATACTCAATTTTCCTTCTCTAATTATCAATTGGCCCAGCAACAAATTTATTCTGCCTACGAGAAACAGGAACACTTCATCAAGCATTTGCACCCTTGTTAGGAAACCTATGATTTTACATGGAACACAAGACTGGAACATGCTTGTTTGATATTATAATATGATCTCAAGGTCATAATTGATCACCACTAAGCAATTAACATATCATCCGCAAAGGTGTGACCATCTACTGCCGTGCTCTACTGGAGTGGTAGATAGGACATGGTTTGGATATCTTTGCTAATCGATGGAGAAGCAATAATTCACTTTATTTTTGTTTACTTTCTTTCGTTTGCGTCTAGTTTTCTCTGTTATTTATGATCAGCTTGTGAGCTGATAATGCTGTAAGAAATTGGTTGCGGCAGTAGCAGAGGTTAGAAACAATTGCATTATCTAAACAAAGGACATGGTGACGATGGCATATGTGTACAAGGAAGACTTTGGTTCTTGAAACACGGCAATTATCTACATTGGTGTAGCTGACGATGTCAGGTCTACTTTCTTTGTGTTGTTCATCATTCTTCCGCTGATGTTGACGGGCTTCATTGGCACTCCTAGGGTTGGTGGAATGAAAGGGTGACAACACATTAACTATGGTGGAGTCTTGGTGATTAACTACAATACATGACTATAATGTGTAAGTTGTATTGTTGTTTGATGTGTATTTGTATTTTCACCCGTCGGCATCAAGTATCTGTGCTAGTGTAGTACAACGGCCGGCACAGAATAGTAGCTATGTGCCAACATAGTACACGGGCCGGTATGGATAAGTAGTTATCTATTAGCCCATATAGGTACTACATTAGCATGGGCATCTCTATATAAGCCTACCCTGCTCTGCCCAACCCATCTCCACTTCGTACTCCTCTCCCATACTAGCCTACTGCATCCTCTTCCACCAATCCTTCTCCGCTGTCGCCACAAACAGCACATCCTTCACTCTCTATCACCAACAAGCGGCAATGGTGGAGATAGAATGCGAGGCAACTTCAACAAAGGCTATAAAGGTCTAGGTACAAGCGTCGGCCTTTATGACTGCGTGCACGGTTATGGAGGTGCCAAATGGTACTTCATCTCATGATGCAAACTTCAAACAATATTCACTAGACAAATATTTAAAATGGGGAAATTTTGCTATGCGACATTGTACTTCCTTCGAACTGGCCAGAACACATCGCAAATGGAGAAATTGACCATATATCAATACAAAGACGCATTTCTATATCTCACATCAGGGCCTCGGAAATTTTGGTACAGCCCTACCCCAGGCATGGATCGCACTGCACCACTGGCTGAGCTAGTGCCGGCTGCACCACACTGACCTGTTGGTGATATGCCCAAGAGGCAATCATAACAATTCGGATTGGGCCATATATTGGATGTGAATCCAAAAGAGGTTAGACTCCTAATGAGCTTCCAATATGGTTGCCCATTAGTATGGTCTATATAAGCAGGGGCGCAGGCTATGAGCGCTACACACCACGTCACAAACCCTAGCCACTGCCATTGTCTACTTGCCCAAGCCGAAACCCTAGCCGGGCGCGCGATGCTAGCACACCGGCGCACGACGTTCCATCCCCATACGTGTGGACACCTTGGAGGCGCTGCTGTTGTTGCTGCTGCGCTGGTCGGCTACGACAACATGAATTTATTGCTGGCGCAAGGACAAGGAAATGATTGAGATCGACTATTTTCTCACGCGCACCTTCGTTGGACCGGCTGCTCCAACTCTTCTTCCACTGTGCTACACATCTAGTGGTAACGATCCATGGCACCTTTTACTGGGTGATGCGGTAGATGTAGTGCCAGTGTAGCCTACCTCTTTCCCTTCAACACCATCTCTGACTTCATTGAAAAGCGCACATTCCTAGTCTAGATCCCACCAATCATCGACTCCAGGTCCCTCCTAGTGCCGACCGGCCATGGCCTTGAGCATATTGGCAATTGATGTCATTTGGAAAGTTTTCTCCAAGCCAAATCCAAGATAATATTATTATAATGCATGTGTGTCCTACGACAAAGAAATGTGATGTGTAATGATAACTAGCCAATCTCTCAAGTTATGGTGTGTTCTGGCCAATCCTAAGAAAGTTTGATTCCCCGGAGTAAAGCTTTCTTATTTAAAAATTGTGACAAGAACTAAGATGTATTCTTGTAAGGAAAAGAACCATTATCACATGCTTGGTTCAAGAAAAGAATGCATATTTCTATTTATAATATCTTATATTTCAGTAGATCAATTGACGACCTACAACTACATGATAGGGGCTGTTTTTTAAATGTGGACATTGTCATAACGAAAATATCAGACTACGACATAAGATAGCTCCACCCAAAGAGTAACATGGCAAGCTACATGACTCACGTGACTATGCAAATTTTGCTTTTGGCTAGACACTTTTAAAATGTGGCTTTTGCCATGAGACAAGATTTTTTAATGTTGAAATTTGGACCTTTGCTAGGACACACCTATCTCATTGAAATATCAAAACTTGGCATGGATGTCGTTTTTCCCTTTACCCCGCGCCATACCCCATTCCCACCAAATCGTGGAGCCATGTTGCACACCACTACCACCAAATCATGGAGCCATGTTGCTGTGAAATGGAGGTGCCACTAGAGATGTTCTATGCCTCGCAGGTTCATTTGCATAGCCTCTATTCCTGAATGCTGGCATGCAGTGGCGGAATGTGACCCGGCATCACTATATACTGGCAAAGATCAAAAGTGGCAACTGATTAGCTGCTGATTCACTACTACAGAAACCATTTTTCAAGTCAGTATTTTCACAGCCGGTTTTAAAAAATGGCGCAAAAAATGGTTTCACAGTCGGTTTTCATTTGCCTATGGCTAGAAAAGTAAAAACCGGCTGTGAAAGGGACTTTCACAGCCGGTTTTTTAGCCGAACCGGCTGTGAAAATCGAGACCTTTTCACAGCCGGTTCGGCTAAAAAACCGGCTGTGAAAGTCCCCTTTCACAGCCGGTTTTAAGACTGACAAAAGGTGACATTTGCAGGTATTTTTCACAGCCGGTTTTCAAGAAAAACCGGCTGTGATAATGAATTTTCACAGCCGGTTTTAATCAGCCGGCTCTGAAAATATATTATCACAGCCGGTTTTTTCTAAAAAATCAAACATACTCCATGCTTTAAATGAGATTTGACTTCTTGACCAGGGGTGGCATTTTCTGTAGGGCTTCCTGGTTCCTGCCATGTGCCCTCCGTCCATAACGCCACATGCAGGACGCAGCGTGGCAGTGTTGCAAAGAGCAAATTCAAACGGCACCTGGATACCGAGCGTACACTGTACTGCGGATCGGATCGCTAGATCTTAACCGGCACGAAACGGAATCCAGATTTTTGAAATCAAAGGAATCTTTATACTCAGATCACGATAACGGGGTACTTCAACGTGAGGTAGGAACACCTAACGGGACCTCTGAATACGCACATTTTTTTTGTTTTTTTTATTCAGGTAGGCAAGTTGAACTGCTACTTGATGTTTGTTGCATTGCGGAGAATAGTGGTAATATATTTTCGACGCTACAAAAAAACTGTCAGGAATGTGTGAAAATTATACCAAGAGCAGCGCTAACTGAAAACTAATGCCAAGCAATTGGATCGACGACGGGAGAGCGGCTTCAAGAAACAGGAACAGAAACGTGACGCGTGACACCTCCCTGGCTAATCCGTGACCAGGGGTGGCATTATCACAGCCGGCTGTTATAAGGTGCCTCGGAGGAGTTTCGGCTTTCGACGACGGGAGAGCGGCTTCAAGAAACAGGAACAGAAACGTGACGCGTGACACCTCCCTGGCTAATCCGTGACCAGGGGTGGCATTATCACAGCCGGCTGTTATAAGGTGCCTCGGAGGAGTTTCGGCTTTTTTTCGATAACGTTAATGTTTTTTCATTCTTTAAATGAATTTCTGGGTATTTTTTTGCAAAAAATTTAGGAAATACCTAAACCAGCTCTGGAAATTTTGAGAACCCGGTACTGCACATTGTTCACAATCTCAAACATACTCGACACATTTCTATAGGACTTAGCGTATTCTTTCACGTTTCTGCACCGAAAAAACTTTCTATGCTCATATACACGGTCTATCATTTTTCATAGGTGTTAGGACGCATATAAGGTGCCCCGGAGGAGTTTCATATAGTTCAATTCGAAATTACTTTTGATAAGTACGCAGAAATTTATTTAAATGATAGAAAATACCAAATTTGTTCAAAATTTCTTGAAACTCCTAAATGACAACTTAGAAGTAGTCTAAAAAAATATTTGTGTATATAAGATAACTATTTTTATGTATTACTTCACAATGGTGCACTAGAAAAGAAAAAAGAAAAATATATTTAATGGTGTTTTCATGTATGTTAATTACTATTTATTTGATCCTTTTTATTTGGCTTGTTTTCTACAAGTTTGTTGTTGACAAGTTTTTGATTTGTAAAAATGACCTATATATAAAGTTTGTTGTTGACAAAAAATGGTATCTAGATTTAAGTTTTTGGAATACTAAATGATGTCAAATGAAAAAGTCATGAATACCAAAGATTCATAACTCATCAAGATCTACAAACTTTATATAGGTCATTATTTCATTTGACAAATTGGTTACAACATGTGGTACAAATTTGACAAACCCCTAACATATATGTTAGGGGTTTGTTAAATTTGTACCACATGTTGTAACCAACTTTGTCAAATGGAATAATGACCTATATAAAGTTTGTAGATCTTGATGAGTTAAGAATCTTTGGTATTCATGACTTTTTCATTTGACATCATTTAGTACCCCAAAAAAATATTTGAATCTCTCAAATTTTGAAAATTCAAATTTAAATAGTTCAATCTAACTCGAATGGGGAAATCACCAAAA
>CM014278.1:98688344-98741124 GCA_004135705.1 Alloteropsis semialata | reverse complement strand
GGTTGCATGATTGCATCGTTGTGTAACACATATCCTTTGTGTGATTGCAGTTTTTGATTGCCGAGGGCGTCAGCAGTCCCACCTCTGCTGGCATCACTCGTGGGGCCTGTGATTCTGACAGTCTCCGTGAGAGCCTGAGACTAGTGCCTCAGTCCCCGTTTACCGTGTTGGGCTCAGACTAGTGCCTCAGCCTGGGCTAAGCCCAGACGAAGCCTCTTCCTCTCAAGCCAGTTATGCCCATGTTGTTCTTCTTAAGCCAATTTTGGCCCATACTGTTTTTCTTTCGAAGCGCATTTTGACCCACACGTGGCCTCGGCAACAGCCACACGGCCCACCTCGAGGCCTCCAAGCAGCCGCTAATTAACATCACAGGGACCCACGCATACAGGTTGCACGTGTACGCAACTGCAGCACTAGGGCGTGTCGCACGCCTCGTGAACCCTAGAAACTTCGATAGTCGAACATAAAGGCAGCACATCGGTGACGATGAGCTTCAGCCAGCTACACACCTTGCACTACGAAATTTCAGACGCAGAGACCAGATACTGGCCGAGCGTATGCAGTAGTATGGATTCTTCAGGTCTGACTGTCTGAGGAAGGCTTTTACAGGTTTGCAAGTTTGTTCCATCCAGTTTTGTAATACAGGTACTGCTTGATTTTTTTTTTCAGACACAACTTGTGTAGTCGCAAGTAAAACGTCGGAGAGCTGATCTGACTGGGGCTCGTTGGTGCTTGCACAGAGCTTATTCCTATGGGCTCAAGAAGACCCCACCGGCCGGCCACCACTGCCGTCGCCGGCGGCAGTATCGGATGTGCTTTACCTTGAGTCCCGGTTGGAGGAGCGCTCCCTGCCGGGCAATCCAATGTACAGCTCCGTCTCAACGTCCGTGTCGTCGTTGCAAGGCGCCGGCAGATTACGCGGCCACGGAGGGAGGCTGCGGTTCGCGGCGGGAGCCACCAGCGGCGGTCGAACGTTGCCTTGCTGCAGCGTCAAGAGTAAAGGTTCAGTCATCTATGTACTTGTCTCATGGTGCTGTGAGAATGGCTTGCTTGCACATAACACAGAAGATACCGGATGTATATTTTACAGTTTGCAAATGTTTTACTGATACAAAGTGGTTGACTGCATTTACCTTTTCACGTAATTCTTTGTTGTCTTTGAGCAGGGTCCTCTCCTGGTAGAGGTAGAAGAAAGACATAGCAGAGGGAGTCAAGGTTCAGTCATCTATGTACGTGAAAAGAGTAAAGGTTCAGTCATCTATGTACTTGTCTCATGATGCTGTGAGAATGGCTTGCTTGCACATAACACAGAAGATACCGGATGTATATTTTACAGTTTGCAAATGTTTTACTGATACAAAGTGGTTGACTGCATTTACCTTTTCACGTAATTCTTTGTTGTCTTTGAGCAGGGTCCTCTCCTGGTAGAGGTAGAAGAAAGACATAGCAGAGGGAGTCAGCAAGTGGTCGCTGTGGAGGTAGTAGTTTCAGGGAAATCTGGGCCTATGCATTACCTTCTCCTTCAGCTTGGCTATCTGCTGCTCGAACAGTTGGGTCTGTCAGGAAAAATGTAGGATTCATATCAATTTCGGAACAGTAGCTCATTTTCAAAGCAGGCTTCTCTCATTTTCTTAAAGGGTAATGCAGAAATTCAGTAGTAGCTAGCTAGCAAACCTTCTTCCCTCTGATGATGTGGAGACTCTTCTCCAGTTTAACCTCCAAACTACGCAGTTCTTCGACAGAGCACTCTTCTAGATTTTCACCCAAAAACTTCCTGCAACTCATCATGTAACGCAAATGACTGCTAACCTTTTTGCTGTATGAAGAATATAGTTGATCTTCGGTAGAATGTATGACTGCTTACCGCTTGGAATTTTCGAGGGCTTCAAGTCTATTTGCCAGGCTTAATGCATCTGCTTTGACTTGCTGCAGTTCAGATCGAGTTGCACCATCAGATACATGCTGTGAGGAGAGCAAGTCTCCAAATATTTACTGAGGCCCTAATTTATATTGAAAAACACTGGGCTGATCTCTAAAAGATATTTATTCTACTCATGTTGATGCTGCCTTGGAGATAAACTTATCCAGGAAAAATATACACATTTTTTCAATTAAAGTTATCAAACATTTTTATTGGGTTTCTGTCTACAAAAAGGTCATGCACATTTAATTTTGGCTTAACTGTATTAACTGAAGATGCAGTAGTCAAAGATGCATTCAGTAGGTACATCGATCACCCCACATGAAAACTATAAGAATCTGAAATGAGCAAATTGCGTATATTCTAAATAAAAATAAAACAACTTTGTAGAAAAGTTAAGAAAAATAGCCATCATATACTGTAGAATCTCACCTGTATGTCTTGTTGTACAGCCCTGTTACTGACATTTTCCCTTGTATATGCCTTATAGCGGTCAATTGTTTTCTGGAGGCTGCATATATGATAAGCAAATGGTAAATCAGAAAACGAACTACTTAATTAAGAAAAAGTCTAAATACAGAATATGACTGAACACCCATATCGTTAATGGCCTAATGTAGAGTGACAGAACATGCGCATGGAGAAATCATGGAAAATGAGTCGAGTGGCCTAATCACCAGTAGGTACTTTTTTTTGGACAGACATATGACACCAATAAAGAATTTTAAGATCTGCCTTGAACAATTGATGCATGTTATGATCTGCTGCAAGTAGCATCTGCAAGCGAACTCAAGTCAAATTCTGAAGATATGCCAAACCTTATAGACTGTTTTGACATAGAGTTGGATATTATGGCAAATAAATGGACCAAGTCTAGATATGATATGTTGTGTGTCTCCTCAGCTTTCTTTGAATTTTTTTTTCCAATAACAACATTAGAAAAACTAATCTAACGATACCATTGTGGGATGAATAATAAAGTGGCCACATCAACATAAGCATTGGCAGTTTCTATTTAAATGTATTTAGAAAATTTGTATTCCCGTCTTTAAGAAGAATAATTAAAAGTTCCACATGAAGGCTTTGCAGGACATATGAACGAATATAGATAAACCCCATTCTGCTTGAATCGTCCACAGAAAGTTAACTTTTTAGCGATAATTGGGAGGAAACAATAATGAATTTCATCCACATATTAGATACAGAACTCAAAAGACAAAAAACAAATATGTGAGAATAGGAATCTTGGCAGTAAAAATCATAATTCAAATAGTGTGCTACTTGGTTGAGATTAAAGGGAAAAAATGTGCAAAGCATTGAACAAGGAAATATCAAGATCCTGGAAATATATGGCTTCGAAGTTTCATAAAGTTAAATAAGAATATTGTTAAGGCCATATGTTTGTAAAAAAAAATCTCCATAACACTCTCTAAAGAAAGTGTTCATTTTCTGTTACACACATCGTGCTGATATTCAGTCAGCAGTGCTAACAAGCTACAGTTAATATAATCCATGCCTTCTCCATTTTAAGTGATATAGGGAGTGTAATGGCTAATGAGGGAAACTGGTAATTGCACAGGTTAAACACATGAAGAAAGTGTGCGATGGCTTGTATCGTTGATAAATTATTCTTTACATTCAAGGACAAGCATCACTTGACAAAATAGCATTGATGTTTTGAGGGGCAGAAAACTGTTTCTTTTTTAAATTTCCTGTGGAACAATTCAGACATTCAAAAATGCCCTAACTAGAATTCAAAGTTAACCCATTGAATTCTTTTGTTGCTAAAATAGTGGTAGGTGTGGGAAAGGAAGTGGAATAAAGTTGTTTATGCTAATCACGTGACGCCCATCACTGCATGGATAGTCCACATCTTCCTAATACACCACTGCTAAGAACTAATCCCAATCATAATCTAACGTTGGATCGTAGCTAAGAAGAACCATATAGAGAAAAATATCTCAAGACAATATTAAAGAATTTGTTTGAAAACTTCCTATAGAACCAATTGTAACATTGATCCAAACAAATCAGGATTTTCCTCCAAGAAGATTTTTGTAAAAGCTTTGTGGATTGTAGTTTTTGGCATTATTGACCTATATTCTTAAAAGAACATATAGGCAATAAGTAATTGTTCAGTAGAAAATGAACCTGCATGCAGCATTAGCTTTCATAATTTGTGATAAAAATATTTCAGAATTGGAAGAATCATGTAACTATAAAATTGGTTTTAGGCTAAATGAAAAACTGTTCTGGAAGAGGTATACCAAACTCTTCTGGTTGATATTTGCTTCACATTTTCCCACGAAATTACTTACAGTATATACGATTTGTATTTCACTAGGAGATCTGACACCCATTGTTTTCATGTATCACCTTAATTAAAGCCTGTGACACTGAAGGTATAAATCCATAAAGCTCTCCCCAAACACATATATCCAAGAAAAATTCTTAGCTTTGCTAATTTTGAGAGCAAAAGCATGTATATTGGTGTAAGATTATTATGCATATAGCCATATACTCATTTTTTCTTCTCTAATTATCAATTGGTCCAGCAACAAATATATGCTGCCTACAAGAAACAGGCACACTTCATCAAGCCTTCGCAACCTTGTTACGAAACCTATGATTTTACATGCAACACGAGAATGGAACATGCTTGTTTGATATTATAATATGATCTCAAGCTCACAATTGTTCAACGCTAAGCAATTAACATATCATCTATGAAGGTGTGACCATCTATCGCCGTGCTCTACTGGATTGGTAGAAAGGACATGGATTGGATATCTTTTTATCTTTGCTAAGAATGCATAGAGAAGCAATATTAAACTTTTATTTTGCTTTATTTCATTTGTGTATACTTTTCTCTGTTATTTATGATCAGCTTATGAGTTGATAATGTTGTAAGAACTTGGTTGTGTGTAGCCACAGAAGACAGAAACAAATGCATTATGTAAACAAAGCACAGGACGGCGATGGCATATGTGTACAAGGAAGACTTTGATTCTTGAAACACAACAATTATATACATTGGCGTAGCTCAAACACCTTCATGCCTATGAAAGATGATGATGTGAGAGGTCTAGTTTCTTTATGTTGTTCATCATTCTTCCGCTGATGTTAATAGGCTTCATTGGCGCTCCTGGGGTCGGTGGAATGAAAGGGTGACAACACATTAACTATGGGGGAGTGTTGGTGATTAACTATGATACATGACTATAATGTTTAAGGTGTATTGTTGTTTGATTGTTGTTCTTCCCCTTTGCCGCCGCTAAACCCACTACCTTGCCGCGCCATGGGGGACGCGTCCTTCGTCTCCGTGGAGGTCTTTGAAGAAGCTGTCGACAAGATGATCTCTAAGATCAGCAACATCGGCCAAAAGCTGGAGTCTGAGTTGCTCAGCGTTCGCCAGGAGCAAAGCCGCCTGTCGACCTCCATCCACAATGTCCAGACGCAGCTGCTGGAGAAGCAAGGGCGCTTCGATCAGCCGCCGGGCGGATCGGGGTCCTCAGGCATGGGCGCAGTTCATAAGCTGCGATTCCCCACGTACGATGGATCCGAGGATCCACTCAGATGGTTGCACAAGTGTGAACAATTCTTTCGCTCTCAAGGAACACCCGAGGATCAAAAGGTTTGGACTGCTTCCTTCTATCTGGAGGGCTCCACCGGCCAGTGGTATTACCGGCTCAAGAAGAACCGCGGTGTTTCGTCCTGGTCTCAGTTCATGGATGGTGTCAACGCACGCTTTGGCCCTCCCGTGCGGAGCAACCCCCTGGGCGAACTCACGCAGCTACGCCGCACCGACACCATGGACGAATTTCAGGACCAGTTTCTCAAGCTTCTGGCCCGGTGCGAGGGCGTGACAGAGCGGCAACAAGTCGACATCTTCACTGCCGGTCTCACTCAACCCATGAGCACCGACGTCGAGATGCAGAAGCTCGAGACCCTCGACGATGCCATGTCCCTGGTTCGCGCGTTTGAGCGTCGCGCACAGATTGGAGACGACGCGGTTCGCGCGCTGGTGCGGTCATCTCAACGCCCAGCACCGCGTCTACACTCATCAGCATCACGCTCCCCTACGACTCCGGCGTCTATGGGTTCTACACCACCAACAACCGGCGCGCCGACGAAACTAGTACCACCGTCGGGAGCGCACTTCACTCGCCTCACGCCGGAAGAGATGGCGCAGCGCCGCATCGACGGTTTGTGTTTCAACTGCCCGGCGAAATTCTCGCGGGAGCACCTAAAGGAGTGCACCATGAAGGGGATGTGCCTCCTTCAGCTGGACGACGGGGGTGGATCCGACGAGGGTGACTCTGAAGATGACCCAGAGATTTCCTTGCATGCCCTCATGGGCATACGCTCTGTCTCCACCCTCCAGCTGTTGGTCTCCCTCCTCGACACCACGACTCCTGCTCTGGTGGACTCCGACTCGACGCACTCCTTCGTCGCGAGCGCCACGGCGCAGCGCCTCGGCCTCACGCTGAAGCCGCGCCCAGGCCTGACCATTGGCGTGGCCAGTGGCGTACGGGTGCCATCTACGGGCGTTTGCTGCGACGTACCTTTCGCCATCGACTCTGAGCAATTCGTCCTCGACTTGTACGTGCTGCCATTGGAAGGCTACGAGCTGGTACTGGGTTGCGATTGGCTTCAGACTCTCGGCCCAATCCTGTGGGATTTGGCGCGTCTCTCGATGACATTCTGGTGCCTTGATCACCGAGTGCGGTGGTTCGGCATCCACGCCAAGCCCTCGCCCCGCCTGTCGACCGCGAAGCTGCAGACCGTGTTGGCATCGCTGCTCGACGAGTTCGCCGACCTGTTTGTCGAGCCGACAGGTCTTCCGCCCCAACGGCCGTTCGACCGCTGCATCCATCTTCTTCTGGAGACACCACCGGTGGCGGTCCGTCCATATCGCTACCCTCAGCTTCTGAAGGATGAAATTGAAGCTCAATGTACGGCAATGCTGGACCAGGGCATCATTCGTGCCAGCTCTTCGGCTTTTTCATCGCCCGTCCTCCTGGTTCGCAAGCGGGATGCCTCCTGGAGATTCTGTGTTGATTACAGCGCATTGAATTCTAAGACGGTCCGCGACAAGTTTCCCATTCCACTTGTCACGGAGTTGCTGGACGAACTGAAAGAGGCTGTCTTCTTCTCCAAATTGGACTTGCGTAATGGCTATCACCAAGTCCGAATGCATCCCGACGACGTGGCTAAAACGGCGTTCCGCACTCACCATGGACATTTCGAGTTCTTGGTGATGCCTTTCGGCCTTACCGATGCTCCTTTGACCTTCCAGGCTCTGATGAACACGGTGCTTTGACCGTTTCTACGTCGGTGCGTATTGGTTTTTTTTATGATATATTGATATATAGCAGGTCCTGGGAGGAGCATTTGCAGCATGTTCAGGCAATATTCACAGTCCTCTGCGAGCATGGCTTGTCCTTGAAGCGCTCCAAGTGTATTTTTAGGGAACGACGTGTTCAGTATTTGGGACATGTCATTGCAAATGATGCGGTAGCCATGGACGAGGACAAGGTCATCGCAGTGCAAGCCTGGCCCTTACTTCTATCAAGGCGCTTCGCGGGTTCTTTGGCCTTACTGGGTATTATTGCAAGTTTATCCACAACTATGGCATTATTGCAGCACCTTTGACAGCTTTGTTGAAGCGGGAGGCGTTTCAGTGGACTCAGGCTGCCACAGACGCGTTCATCGCCCTTAAGCAAGCATTGATGACAGCACCAGTCCTTCATCTGCCGGACTTCACACGGCCATTTATTGTCGACTGTGACGCCTCAGGCTCGGGTTTTGGTGCTGTTCTACATCAGGGCGATGGTCCCATAGCTTTCTTCAGTCGCACAATGGCGTCCCAACACGCCAAGCTTGCTGCTTATGAACACGAGCTCATTGGATTGGTTCAGGCAGTGCGTCATTGGAGGGCATATTTGTGGACGCATGAGTTCGTTATTCGTACAGATCACTGCAGTTTGAAGCATCTCCTTGATCAGCGCCTCTCTACAATTCCGCAACATACTTAGGTTAGTAAGTTGTTTGGTTATAGTTTCCAGGTGGAGTATAAACCGGGCAAACTGAATGCAACAGCTGATGCCCTGTCTAGCCGCGACGAACACGAAGCTGATATTCGAGTATCTGCCATATCTCGACCTGATTTTGCTCTTTTTGAGGAGTTTCGAAGAGAGGCTGCTAGCTTGCCTGAGGTGATTGCTAAGCAGGTGGAAATTCAGGACGGCACAACAGGTGCCGCTTGGTCTGTCTCTGATGGATTTGTAATGCATCGGGGGCGTATTTTTGTACCATCTTCTTCAGCACTTTGGCCACAGCTACTGTCTGCTGCTCATGGCATGGGACACGAAGGGGTGCAGAAGACACTTCACCGGCTGTGTTCTTCTTTCTACTGTCCCCAGGCTGCTCACTTGGTGAGTGAATTTGTTAAGGGTTGTTCAGTGTGTCAGCGGAATAAGACTGAGCATTTGCATCCGGCCGGCTTGCTGCAGCCATTGGATGTTCCGACCTCTGTTTGGTGTGATATTCCTATGGACTTCATTGAGGGTTTCCCTAAGGTTGGAGGGAAATCTGTGGTCCTTACTGTTGTTGATCGTTTCTCCAAATTGGCGCACTTTATTCCATTAGGTCACCCTTATTCTGCCATGACAGCCGCTCAAGCTTTCTTCGATCACATTGTTAAGTTGTATGGGTTGCCTTGTTCTATTGTCAATGATCGTGATCTGGTTTTTACCAGCGCCTTTTGGACTGAATTGTTCACCCTTTCGAGCGTCAAGCTTCGTCTCAGTTCAGCTTTTCGGCCTCAAACTGATGGTCAGTCCGAAGTAACCAATCGGGTTCTGGGGATGTATCCGTGTTGCTTGGCTGGTGATCGATCCCGTAGTTGGCTTCATTGGTTACCATGGGCGGAGTATTGCTACAACACTTCATTTCAGACAGCGCTGCAAACGACTCCGTTCCATGTGGTTTATGGTCGCTACCCTCCTACTCTCGTGTCCTATTAGCCAGGCCTTGCTAAAGTGGTGGCATTGGATAAGCAGCTTCAGCATCGTGATGAGTTTCTGTTGGATATCAGAGAACGGCTGGTACATGCTCAGAATTATATGAAGGCTTCTTATGATAAGGGTCATCGTGATCTTGAGTTCGCTGTGGGTGAGTGGGCATGGTTGTGTCTTCACCAGCGTTCAGCTACTGGAATTACAGACAAGGCCAATACTAAGCTCGCACCGCGCTACTATGGTCCTTTCCAGATCTTGGAGCGGGTTGGTCCTTTGGCATATCGTCTTCAGCTTCCTGCTAAGGCTCGCATTCATGATGTGTTTCATGTGGTCTTTCTCAAGAAACATCATGGTGCTCTTCCTTATGAGATTGTGGCCTTGCCTCAGGTTGTCCATGGAAGGGCTGTTCCCACTCCAGAAAGGGTTGTTTGCGCTAGACCTACCAGTTCTTCTTGGGAATTGCTTGTTCAATGGGTTGGTCGTTCTGCAGCTGATGCTTCTTGGGAGCCTCTTGAACAATTCAAGGAGCGGTATCCATTTTTCCAGCTCGAGGACGAGCTGTTTTCTCAGGCGGGTGGAAGTGTTGTGGACTCATTCTTTGGAAAACAGTTTCAACGCAAGAAGAAGAGCTCGGCTGGAGTAGCAGATCAGGCTACGACATCTAGTGGCTAGAGTTTGTTAGGATATTTTGTTTAGTTAAGAGTTTTGGCCAGATAAGATTAGCTGCCAGCAGTTCTTTAGGAGATTTGATTGTTAGGTTTCAGGATTCACGAGTCCTATTTGTATCGGTACTTTCGGTGAATTAAGATTAAGCAGAGATAAACCTCAAAAGCTCAGAGCCTCCTAGGGAGGGCGAGCAGGTTGTTTATTGATCTGCTGTGTGTTCTCCATATCAGCAATCCAGTTAATTAGCCATAACAACACCACTCTGCATCAAGTATCTGTACTAGTGTAGTACAACAGCCAGCACAGAATAGTAGCTATCTGTGCCAACGTAGTACATGCACCGGCATGGATAAGTAGCTATCTGTGCTAGCCCATATACTTACTACATCAGCATGGACATCTCTATATAAGTCTGCCCTGCTTGGCCCCACCCCTCTCAACTTCATACTCCTCTCCCATACTAGCCTACTGCCACCTCTTCCTCCAATCCTTCTCCGCTGTTGCCGCATCCTCCTCCACTCTCTCTATCACCTACAAGCGCCGATGATGGAGATAGAATGTAAGGCAACTTCAACAAAGGCTATAGAGGTCTTGGTACAAGCGTCCCACCATTATGACTGTGTGCACGGTTATGGAGGTGGCAAATGGTACTCCATCTCATGGTGCAAACTTCAAACAATATTCACTAGACTAATATTTTTAGGGAAATTTTGCTATGCGACATTGTACTTTCTTCAAATTTGCTAGAACACATTGCAAACGGAGAAATTGGCCATATATCAATACAAAGACGCATTTCTTTGCCATAGGACAACTCAATGATTATAATATTCATTTTCTTGATTGGAGGATGGGCTACACTGCACCACTGGCCGAGCTAGTGCCGGTTCCACGACACTAATTGGTTTACTACCAGCATGCTCACCTACACCATCTCTGACTTCATAGAATAGCGCAAATTCCTAGTCTACCTCCCACTAGCCATCGACTCAATGCTACTACACAAACGTTATCACCGTCGATTAGTAAACCCCTATCACCACCGGTTTTACCGATCGATGGTGAAAGTTCGGCTGTGAAAAGATTCGACATCACAGCCAAATTACCAACCGGCGGTGATGCCCATATAAAAAACAAAAAAATCACGCCGCTCGCCTGGCCACCGGCCACAGCGCCGCTGCCGCGACCACAGGTTGCTCGTGGGTCCTTGCACCGTCGTGCCCACATCGGCTTCCGCACCTACGGCCCGCCTTCTACCCATGGGTCTACACCGCGCCCACGCATGCCCACGGCGCCGAGCGGCGACCACAGGTTGCTCGTGGGTCCTCGCGCCGTCGTGCCCACATCGGCTTCTGCACCTACGGCCCGCCTTCTACCCATGGGTCTACACCGCGCCCACGCATGCCCGTCCTGCCACAGGTCGCCATGCTGCTTGAGAGGAGAGGATAGGAGAGAGGGAGAGGTGTACTGGTGGAGAGGATAAGGGAGGAAAGCACAAGAGAGAAGGCGGAGAGAGCCGTGGGTTGGAGAGAGAGCCAGACCTAACTCGATTGTATGTTTTTATCTGGTCCGTGAACGGTTTCCATCGCCCAGCTGTGTTACCAGCCGTTGGTGATAATTATCGCTACTAGTTTGTAATGTCACCCAGCTGTGAAAATTTGTATCACTGTCGGTTTTTTTAAAAAAACGGTGGTGATGTTAGTTTTTCTTACCAACCGATGCTAGAAGTTTAGTACCACCGGTTCCGAATGAAATGACAGTGATGGGGTGCTGGATAAAATGGTTTATATAGTAGTGCAAGGTCCCTCCTTGTGCCAACTAGCCATGTGCTTGAGCCTATTGGCAATTGATGTCATCTAGAAAGTTTTCTCGAAGCCAAATCCGAGATAATATTATTTTTATGCATGTTTGTCTTAGGGCAAAGAAATGTGATTTGTAATGATACCTAGCCAATTTCTCTTGTTGCGGTGTGTTCTAGACAATTCTAAGAAAGTTCGATGCCCCGGAGTAAAACTTGCCTATTTAAAAATTGTGACAAGAACAAAGATGTATACTTGTAAGGAAAAGAGCCATTATCACATGCTTGGTTAAAGCAAAAGATTGCATATTTCTATTTACGATATCTTATATTTCAATTGATCAATTGACGATCTACAACTACATGATAGGGACTGTCTTAAAATGTGGACATTGTCATAACGAAAATATTAGATTATGACACAAGATAGCTCCACCCAAAGAGTAGCGTGGCAAGCTACATAACTCTCGTGACTGCACAAATTTTGCCATGAGACAGGATGTCGGTGCAAGAAATCACCGATGAGTGAATTTAGTGGATTGCGTGTTTAGGCTCAGATGGTTCACGAGAGGACACAAGGATTTATACTGGTTCAGGCATGAACGCACTACGTCCAGTTTGAGGCTTCTCGTGTTACTCGCGTTGCTTGTAGTAGGGGTTACAAGCGGTCGAGAGAGGGAACGATCTCCCAAGTCTCTGTGAGTGTATGCATACGAGGTGTGAGTCGGGTGAATCATGAACCTATGCTAAGGAAGGCCCCCCTTCCCTTTTATAATCCAAGGGAATGGGCCGGGCTTGTTTACATGAGGGAGAGAAAGAGGAAACCGAGGGGGAGAAAGGGGAGGCTTCTCGAGGAAGGTGGCCATTTGAGCCTTCGGTCTTCGCCTGCTCCACGGGGAACTGTAGATGACGCCCATGATGAGTACCCTATGGACATGTCAAACAGTGGTATTTGACATATCCATGCCGCACACCGGCGCTCCATCATTTGTAAGGACGGAATGATGGCCGAGCGTGGCGATGTCACGTCATTCGTAAGGGTGGAGTGGTCGCTGGCTTGCTAGTGCCCCGTCACCCGTTTAGGACGGGGTAGGCACTGAGCATGGCAGTGCCCCGTCATTCATTTAGGACGGGGTAGGCGCAGCGCCCCATCATTCGTTTAGGACGGGGTAGACTGCCGTATTAGGTGTACGGTGCCCATCCTAGCAATTAATGCTCGCAGCGTCCGTTCACGTCGTGGGCCACCCCTGCCTGACGGGGCTGGGCCCCTGGGACTCGGTCATGATGGCCCTTTGACCCGGGGGAGGTCGGGCGAGGCAGAGGCTTCCGCCTACAGTGATACCCTCTCCTGACCCCTTCGCTGGGTCGGACGAGGCGGAGTGGTTCGTCTGTTCGGGTATCTTTCTTCCGACCTCCTCCCGGGGTCGGGCGACACGGAGCGCAGCGTGTCCGACTGCAGCTGGGCCGTAGTTGGGCCGCTCGTGAAAGGGGCGTCGTGAGTGGAGGGCCACATGCCTTGTGACCCATTTCGAGCAAGCGACTCTCAAATAAAGGTCCTAACCCTGGTGGGTAAGACGTCCCGGATATTGATATCCAACACAGGATTTTTTTTAATGTTGAAATTTGGACATTTGCTAGGACACACATATATCTTATTGAAATATCAAAACTAGGCATGGATGTCGTTTTTCCCCTTGACCCCGCGCCATACACCACTCCCACCAAATCTTGGAACTGTGTTCCTACGAAATGGAGGTGCCACTCGAGATGTTGGATGCCCTCTCAAGTTCATTCTCGTAGTCACTATTCCTGAATGCTGACACACAAAAGACAGGATAGGCATGACATGTATGCCCAAGTGTGAAGACATCTCATGCCAGATTGATGTTCTAATGTGATTGATACATATCTCATGTTCCATCCGTCCCAAAAGTATAGCTGGTTTTAGCGTTCAAATTAAAAATTGTCTTATAGTATAGCTATTTATGAGTTTTCATGGCTGTTTCGAGCTGTGAAAAATACCCACCCAGTCCATCCACATCCCCATGCTGCTATGCAGGTTTAATTTGGTTGCATGTAAATACATTTGGTACAACCTTTGATTACGTGTAGCGAGACATGGAAATGGAGATCAATTTAGACCTTTAATTGCTCTTCTTAACTTGCCTGAGGAAATAATCTAAAACTAGCTACATTCTGGACAATCACATTTCTGGAGTGTCCAACAAAACATTAAAAACACATGCCAGCAAAATAAAGCAGCACTTCAAAAGTGTCTTGATGTAAAGTTTTCATGACTCTTATCCATCTAATCGGTTGAGTGATAGCAATTTTCAGAAGAATTATTATCAATGATCAAGGGTATGACTGTATAAGTAAAATGGAACAGAACTGGACTTAATGACAATTGGCATGCAAAAATTCGTACACATAGCTTGATGTTCTCTGTAATCTCCAAATCAATCAGTACAGATAAAAGGTAACCATAGCCGTGGTGATCTAAAGCACTAGCTAAACTAAATTGTTTTTACTGTAACTCCATAAGTGACATATATGTCCATGAAGTGTATGGAATTGTTTGTTGGAGAAAAGCAAAGGAAATAAATGCTCCATCATGGTAAAAATAAAAATCTTGAAATGATCGAAAGGGAGTACACACCAGGTACGTTTCATGATTGGTAGTAAAAGGTACTATTTTTAACTTAGATCACTTGAAGTAATAGATTGTCAATACTGAACTAGTCTGAAATTGGCAGGGTCAAGCGTACCAGTTTCAGCACAGCTTGATTATCCATTACTAAATTAAACACACACATCTTATTGCATAAAATATTTAATAATGTAATCAACCAAATACAGTTAATTTGTGCTCAAATAGAGATGCCGCCATCCATTCATAAGGATCTAAACAGTCTGATATGTTGTGATTTCAGATAGATTCAAGGCTTTATGAAGTCAGTCAGTTTATCATGTTGAACACCGAAAGAGAAACTTATTAAGCCTGACCAAATGAGAATTAAGATGGATTATCAGTTATCACCAAGTAATACTGGTGAATCAAATGGAGAACTCATCAGAAGTTAAGACACTCAGGCCAGCCCTATTTGTCGTGCAATCAAAAGTAGAAGTCTTGCTGATACTACAATATCGCATGTACTTTTTTACCTTCAGAAGCACAAGGAACGACCAAACAATGAATCAGCTAATTGTACTACAAACTGTAGCAAACGTCACAGTCGAATGACCGGAAGGGGCGCAAGCCATACCTCAAAAAAATAGGGCTGATGTGATTGGAGGAGACAAGCAAGAATAGTCAATGGATGCCAAAAAAGATTGTTTCCAAACTACAAACCAAGCAATTTGTGCCTTTGGCTGGCCGGAGGAAGCCAAGCGTCCGTATGTCACATGGCAATGTTTCTCCGTTTGTAGCCATGGGCTTTATTTCCACGCAATTTCTGAGCACGCCTGCCTCTTTTTCCACTCACTCTTGCCCCTATTGGCCGGGCATTAAACTCTCTGGGTTTGCGCATTGCATTGGGTTTGCTCCCATGTACTATGGTGTCCTGGTTTATTCAGGCTTTAATCGCCTTCTCTTGCCCGTGCTGCTGCTCTCGGATATCGAATGGGAGGAAAGATGGAGCAGGAAGGAAAGCAAAGCCTGCAAGTTGTGGGGTGATGGGGAGAGTGAAGGGGGAACAGTGGCAAAGGGGATGACCGGATGAGAGAGTAGAGACAGAAGGCAGAAAGAATGGTTGATGCGCATCGAGGCCGTACAGATATTTTTGGGGAGAGTGGAGCAGGCGCTACAGGAGTTCGCGTAGTGGCTTCCAATAATAGCAACCGCATCATTTACAGAAGTGCGACACGGCGTCGCCCGGAATGCCCAAGCAAGCAGGTCGAGGAAGACGAACCACCCATTGGAAAAACCCCATTCCGAAGAGCCCCCGAAGAAGAATCTCGAATTCCAAAATCAGGCAAATTTTCTCCCTCGGGAATTCCTAGTCGAACAACCCGCTGCTGCAGCGCAACAAACGACGGGTGGGACGGGATTTCTACAGACTCATCGGCGGGAGAAGCGGGGAGGCGGAGAGGTGGCGAGAGGGGGAAAGGACGACGCACCTGGCGGCGCTGGCGAACTCGTAGAGCTTGCCGCGCGGGGAGAAGACGATTAGGCCGACCTCGGCGTCGCAGAGCACGGAGAGCTCGAACGCCTTCTTGAGCAGCCCGTTGCGGCGCTTGGAGAAGGTCACCTGCCGGCTCGTCGGGTTCTCTATCCGCTTCATCTCCGTCTTCCCCCGCACCATCCTGGCCGATCGATTTCCCTTCTCCGCGCCGCTCACGGAACCGAAGAACCGGCTCCAATCCTCGGACGCTCCCCGACCAAATTAAGCTGCAATTAACCAGACCGCGGGGAACCAACCAACAGCGACAGTGAGCGGCCGGAGGAATTTAAAACCCGAGGGGATCAGAGGCCAGGCCACGCACGGGACGAGACAAAACTAGGCAGATCTCGGAGGGGGAGGGAGGGCGGTTGCGCTCACCAAAAATGGCAAAGCGAAGGAGGCGGGCACAGTCGCTGGTGGGCTTGGCTGCCCGCTCGCCGCGCCGCCTCGGCTTTCCTTTCTGGTGCTTGCCTACCCGTGCAAGCGAGTGGGTGGAACTGTAGACGCGGTGGGGGTGGGGTGGATTTATAGAGGCGGGGCGGGGAAGCTGCGTGACCCGGAGGAAGAGGTGGACTGCCACTGGTGGGTGGCGGTGGCGGTGGTGGAAGCCGCCGTTTCGTGGCGGACGGGGGGCAAGGCGATCGCCAGGCGAGCGAGCGGTGAAAAACGAGGACGGGTCGGGACCAGGGAGGGGGGGAGCCGGTAGGGAGGCCAAATAAAGAAGGCGTTCGCGTGAGGGGTTTGCCCTCCTTGGGCATAATCAAGCGGGGCAGGGGCCCGGCCGCGGGGGCGCGCGAGTGCGGCCGTCATTGGCCGTCGCCGTCGGTGCGCGGAAATTAACGCGCGCGCTGGCCCGGCCGGGCTCTCGCGTGGGGCAAGGTGCCTTTTTGCGGTCTCGCTCGCGCCCGGGAGTGCAGCGTTTCGTGCGCATCCCCAGTGGACGGGAGGGAGAATCGGAGGAGCAGAGACGCAAACGGATCGAATACGCATGGGAATGGATTCGGATAGCACTTTTTACCATATTTTTACTCAAATATGAATACGAATTCGGATGCTCTCGAATACGAATACAAAAATGAATGGTCGGATGCGGATACGCATTCGGATATTTACTCGATTTAGAAGACAACANACATTTACTTATTTTATTCATTGATGATTTTTAAATAACAAAATCATTATACAAGTAAATACTAAAGTATAAGTACATAACAAGTGTAGACAAAGACCGCTCGTTAATAATGTCACATTTATCCATAATTATTTCAGTAATTAATCATATAAAAATTAAATAAAACTATAGATAAATATATTTAATAAATAAATATATACATTTATCATGAAATAATAAAAAGTATATAAAATATTTTCATCAGTAAATAAATAAACTATAGTATTAAATTAAATTTAATATTCATATATCTTTATTATTTTAAATTAATTACATTAGTTATTACAATTAGAGATAAGTTTTAAATAGTTATATGGGTATAATAATAGTAATATTAAAATTGATATCATAATCATTAGTAATGGAGATAACATTTTTTAAATAATTTTGATTATACACTATCATTACTAACATCCAAATAAACACTTTAAATGTTATCTTCATATGGTCGGATACGAATAGTATCGGATATTGCCGAATACGAATGTGGAACCAGATAGAGAAAATCAACGAAAAACGAATTCGAATGTATCTATTTTAGTACACATTAAATTCAAATACGAATACAGATATCCATATTTGCATTTTAGCGGATACAGATATCGGATAATTCGAATTCCATTTTCATATGTCCCTACGGAGGAGGCAAGGCACAGGCCGGGCGACACGCTGATGCAATCAATGGAGGCACCCTGGACCGATTCGAAGAAGAATGCAGTGGAGCGACCGACCCGGAGCGAGGCTACAGCGGCATGCCGGCATGACGGGCGGAGCACGACGAAGCAGGCGGCGGAGGAAGGTGCTGCGCAGTGCGCACGGGGCACGCAGGTCTTGCAGCCAGGAGAGAGAGGAGAACAGCAACACGCAGGAGAGAGGATGGGCAGGGAAAAAGAAGATCAGAGCTGTTTTACCGTGACCGACGGTGAGGTCCATTACATTTTGGCCCAGCTGTCAATTACTTTTTTTTTGCGCCATAACATCGAGTGTGGTGTATCCGCACGGGATCTAGGAAGTTTTAAGAGAAGGAAACATTAACGGTTCAGTATGGCCTCCACTCTCTAGCCAAATTATTGTACTGAGTGGGCTATTAGTTGGTTGTGCATGATATAGCAGTAGAGTAGAGCTCATTGTTGGCTCTATTATAAGCAATTCTCTTATATAATATTACATGTCATCTACTTGGAGAGAGAGAGGAGACAAGAAAAAACTAGCTACTGATTAGATAGTATACAATGTGCTTCAAGACACACGTGAAACTTGTTGTTGGAGGTGCTGTTGGATTTATTTGGGCTTGGCCTTTTTATAATTCTAATTAAATCTAAAATATTTAAGGTCCACGATTAATGCAAAGAGAGTTAAAAGTGGTTACTACCATATTGGTAGTTGAGAGGATCTCAACCAACTTATTAGGTGGACACGTGGTACACCCAATGTGAAGTTGGCAAAGGGTAATCGGGATGCCACACGCGCGCGCTCGCTCGCCTCGCCGAGCCGTGGCGTGTCGGACGTGTTGCGGTGCTGTGATCGGTTTTGCCACTTGTCAACGGGAATTAATGGCAGAATCAATTACCTACCTTAAACACTCGCAGGGACGTGCCTTATTTGCTCCGCGTGATTCTTGCCTTTCCTGCAGAGGCGTCCAGGTGCATCCCCTCTGCCAAGCAGCGCCTACAAAAGGAGGCCCTCCCCTACCCAGAGAGACACACCAACACAACCTCTCAGGTACTCCTGCTTAGGAGACCTCTCTGTTCTCCCTCATTGGCTTAGGAGACCTCTCTCTTCTCCCTTATTGTTTCTGCTGCAATGCTTGCCTCTCCATCGCTAGCACTGCGCGCACGGTTCTAGCGAGAGCAGAGCCTCCGGAACCTCGACTGGCGTGAGATCCTGCTCGGGATAGCCAGGCGATAAGGTTTTTGGGGAGCGTCTTCACGCGACTGCTCAAGTTCGTCTACTTCCTGGTGGCCCGTACGACTACGTCCACTACTTCCGGTGCCGTTCGAGGGACTGCACTGCATCGACTCGTCACTGCATCGCTTTTGTACGGCTACATCGAACAAGGTCAACCGATTAGTATGACTAATCCAGTTGATAACGGCGCAGCCAATGCCTCCGGCAGCGGCCCCGTCTCATGGTACATCCTGAACCTTCTTTGGTTCCTTACTTTGTTCTTGTTTAATATGAGATCGAACTTGAACATGTGCACATACCATGTTCTCATTAGATCACTAATTATCACCATGATTTACACGCCTTTATTCGGAACTAAAATATGTCGAATGATGCTTATATTCTTAACAATCCAAATACCTTATAATTGTGATAGGCTTTCGACTGCCAGTTTTGCAAACGTAGTTAAACCACACATGTTCGATGGAACACATTACAAGAGATGGCAGAGTAGAATGTCACTTTGGTTGACCTACATAAACTGCTTTTATGTCAAACAGGGAAAGACTAAGGATCTCTCTCCTGATGATGAGAAAGCCTTTCGGGTAGCCGACAACCTGTTTCGAGGTACCGTAATTAGCGTTCTTGCTGATCAGCTTGTGGACAGCTATCTGTCACTGGACTCTGGCAAAGCGTTGTGGGATGCGCTTTAGGCCAAGTTCAGTGCTTCTGATGCTGGCAGTGAGCTGTATGTCATGGAGCAGTTTTGCGACTATAAGATGGTCGATGACCGTTCAGTAGTGGAAAAAGCTCATGAGCTTCAGTCACTGGCTAAGGAGCTAGAGGGCTTCAAATGCGATTTGACCGACAAGTTTGTGGCTGAAAGCATGATTGCTAAACTGCCACTTTCTTGGAGGGACTTTGCTACCTCTCTGAAACATAAGTGACAAGTGTTCAGCGTATCTGAGCTCGTTGGGTCTCTCGATGTTGAGGAGAAGGCGAGAGGGAAGGACAGTCACGGCAAAGGAATTGTCGGGTCCTCTAGTGCAAACCTGGTCCAGAAGAACTTCAATGGCCAGCAGCAAAAGAAGAACAAGAATAAGCATGAGGTCAAGGCCAATCAAACAACCACTTTTAAGAAGAAGAACCAGCCGAGCAAGGGCAAGGGCAAGTGCTATACTTGCGGTCTTGAGAGGCATTATGCCAAAGACTGCGAGAAAAGCAAATACAGGCCGAAGGCAGCCAACATGGTCATTAGCGATGACAACGGAGGAACCTCGGGGTATGGTGATTATTTGCCTATGGTTCTTTCTGTTTGTCAATCACCTGGGTTGATACTAGAGCTAATATTCATGTGTGTGCTGACGTCAGTCTGTTTTCTTCTTATCAGGTCAGCGGAACTACCTCCTTGTTAATGGGGAATGGATCGCATGCGCGTGTACTTGGTGTTGGTTCGGTCAATCTGAAGCTTACTTCGGGAAAGACCGTGCAGCTGAGGAACGTGCAGCATGTCCCTACTATCAAGAAGAATCTAGTTAGCGGCTCTCTACTGTGTAGAGATGGTTATAAATTAGTGTTTGAGTCCAATAAATATGTACTTTCTAAGTACAGAACCTTTGTTGGAAAAGGCTATGATTGCGGAGGCTTGTTCCACTTTTCTTTATCAGATGCTTGTAATAATGTGGTGAATCGTGTGGTTAATGATGATGAGTCCAATGTTTGGCATTCACGGCTGTATCATATTAACTTTGGTTGTATGTCGCGCTTGGCTAGTTTAAATTTAATTCTGAAGTTTACCACGGTCATAGGTTCTAAATGCCATGTGTGTGTTGAATCAAAACAACCTCGCAAGCCTCACAAGGCCGCGGAGGCGAGGAACTTGGCACCGCTGGAGCTCGTTCATTCTGATCTTTATGAGATGAATGGCGTGTTGACAAAGGGGGTAAAAAGTATTTCATGACTCTAATAGATGATTCCTCTAGATACTGCTACATTTACTTGCTAAAGTCAAAAGATGAAGGACTACACTACTTTAAGATCTATAAAGCTGAAGTGGAGAATCAACTTGAGAGAAAGATCAAACGTGTAAGGTCGGATCGTGGTGGAGAATACTTCTCACACTTGTTTACCTTATTCTGTGAGGAACATGGTATAATTCACGAGAGGACGCCTCCCTACTCACCTCAGTCAAATGGGGTTGCCGAAAGAAAGAACCGCACTCTAACTGATTTGGTTAACGCCATGTTAGACACAGCGGGACTCTCTAAGGAATGGTGGGGTGAGGCTATATTGACAGCGTGTCATGTCCTGAATCGTGTTCCTCCAAAGAATAAAGAGAAAACTCCATTCGAGAAACGAGATAAGAAAAGGCTCACACTTTCCTATTTATGGACTTAGGGTTGTTTGGCAAAGGTTAAGTGCCAATAACCAAGAAACGTAAACTTGGACCTAAAACTATGGATTGTGTCTTTCTTGGTTATGCTCTGCACAGCGTTGGATATAGATTCTTAATAATGAAATCTAGAGTGCTAGACGTGAATGTTGGTACAATAATGGAATCCAAAGATGCTACTTTCTTTGAGGACATCTTTCCTATGAAAAGGGAAGAAGCACGTTTAGCAGAGAATTATGTAATGATGCTATATCTGCTGTTATGATGGAACACACAGAACAAATACTTGTGAAAAATTCTGAGGGGATGACAATGAAGCTCCTAGGAGGAGCAAGAGACAAAAGACTATAAAGTCTTTTGGTGATGGTTTCATTGTGTACCTCATGGATGACACTCCTAAAACTATTGAAGAGGCATATTTCTCTCCAGACGCTGACTATTGGAAGGAAGCGGTACGGAGTGAGATGGATTCAATTATGTCTAATGGAACTTGGGAAGTAGTTGAGCGTCCTTATGGGTGCAAACCTGTGGGATGTAAGTGGGTGTTCAAGAAGAAGCTAAGGCCTGATGGTACTATTGAAAAGTACAAGGTAAGGCTTGTTGCTAAAGGCTATACTCAGAAAAAAGGAGAAGACTTCTTTGATACTTACTCACCAGTTGCCCGACTGACCACAATTCTAGTGCTACTCTCCCTGGCAGCCTCTCATGGTCTTCTCATTCACCAGATGGACGTAAAGACAGCTTTCTTAATTGAAGAGTTAGAGGAGGAGATCTATATGGATCAGCCTGATGGGTTCATAGCAGAAGGTCAAGAGAGAATGGTGTGCAAGTTAATAAAGTCTCTGTATGGTCTCAAGCAAGCACCTAAGCAGTGGCATGAGAAGTTTGATAAAACCCTTATGACTGCTGGCTTTGTTGTGAATGAAGCTGACAAATGTGTGTACTATCGCTATGGTGGGGGCAAAGGAGTGATCATGTGCTTGTATATTGATGACATCCTGATTTTTGGGACAAGTCTTGACGTGATCAAGGAGGTCAAAGACTTCTTGTCTCAAGACTTTGAGATGAAAGATTTGGGTGAAGCTGATGTTATTCTTAATATTAAGCTAGTAAGAGAAGGTGATGGTGGGGTGACACTTACACAGTCCCACTATGTGGAAAAGGTCTTGAATCGCTTCGGATATAGTGACTGCAAGTCTGCTCCAACACCCTATGATGCTAGTAAAATACTAAAGAAAAACAAAAGTATCATGAAATATCAGCTGAGATACTCCCAGATCATTGGCTCACTTATGTACCTAGCTAGCGCTGCAAGGCCCCCGTGAGCAAACTGAGCCGGTTCATATCTAACCCGGGAGATGATCAATGGAATGCTCTGGATAGAGTAATGCGCTACCTAGTGGGTACAATGAGCTATGGGATTCACTATACTGGGTACCCGAAGGTACTGGATGGTTTTAGTTATTCAAATTGGATATCTGATGCCGATGAGATAAAGGCCACAAGTGGATACGTATTCACTCTTGGAGGTGGTGCTGTCTCCTGGAAGTCTTGCAAGCAGACCATCTTAACGAGGTCTACCATAGAAGCAGAACTCACGGCATTAGACACCGCCACTATGGAGGACGAGTGAATTCGTGATCTCCTTATGGATTTGCCAGTGGTTGAGAAACCGATACCGGCGATTCTAATGAACTGTGATAATCAGACAGTGATTGTCAAAGTAAATAGTTCTAAGGATAACATGAATTCATCAAGGCATGTGAAGAGGCGGTTGAAGTCTGTCAGGAAATTGAGAACCTTCGGAATAATTGCCTTGGACTATGTTCAGACGGCTAAGAACCTGTCAGATCAATTTACAAAGGGTGTTTCATGGAATGTGATAGATTTTGCATCCAAGGAATTGGGAATGAGACCCATGTGAGTCATTCCATAGTGGGAACTTGTCCTATATGATCAGAGATCCTGTGAATTAGGATGAGAAAACAAGCTATTGTTTGACTGAGAGAAGAGAACCTTTGAAACGAGATAATTCCAGGATGGATGCATTTTTCTTCTTTTCTGTGTGGCAGGATGGTGTATACCTTAATGTAATTCGAGTGGATTTTGAGAAGCAGAGATGTTGACCTATAGAACATCTTATGAGAATTACACCTATATGAGTTCGACTGCTAGTCACAGTCTATGAGAGTGGGTTATCTCTAGATACTCATGAAAGGCCTGGAATTTGACTTATATGCTCTAAAACGCGGGGATGCATTAAGCAGCCTAGTATTAGTAAAAGGGTTCTGGTAAAACTTATTCGCACAAGACTGCCAATTCAAGGCATAGTCCATTGGTCAGTTGTGGATGAGCATAGCCTTTACTCTAGGTGGAAGTTCAACTTAACAGTCACTACTGAAACACTGGTATATCAAAACACAGTAATGGGGCTGAGGGCATTTCTCGTATGACGTGAAATATTGGTGGGGATTGTTCGATTTATTTAGGCTTGGCTTTTTTATAATTCCAATTAAATCTAAAATATTTAAGGCCCATGATTAATGCAAAAGAAGTTAAAAGTGGTTACTACCATATTGGTAGTTGAGAGGATCTCAACCAACTTATTAGGTGGACACGTGGTACACCCAATGAGAAGTTGGAAAATGGTAATCGGGATGCCACACGCGTGCGCGCTCGCTCGCCACGCCAAGCCGGGCCGAGGCCGTGGACGTGGCGAGACGGGACGGGACGTGTTGCGGTGCTGTGATCGGTTTTGCCACTTGTCAACGAAAATTAATGGCAGAATCAATTACCTACCTTAAACGCTCGTAGGGACGTGCCTTATTTGCTCCGCGGGATTCTTACCTTTCCTGCAGAGGTGTCCAGGTGCATCCCCCTCCGCCAGGCAGCGCCTATAAAAGGAGGCCCTCCCCTACCCTGGGAGACACCAACACAACCTCTTAGGTACTCCTGTTTAGGAGACCTCTCTCTTCTCCCTCATTGTTTCTGCTGCAACGCTTGCCTCTCCATCGCTAGCACTACGCGCATGGTTCTAGCGAGAGCAGAGCCTCTGGAACCTCCACTGGCGTGAGATCCTGCTCGGGATAGCCAGGCGATAAGGTTTTTGGGGAGCGTCTTCACGCGACTGCTCAAGTTTGTCTACTTCGTCTACTTTCTGGTGGCCCGTACGACTATGTTCACTACTTCCCGGTGCCGTTCGAGGGACTGCACTGCATCGACTCGTCACTGCATCGCTTCCGTACGGCTACATCGAACAAGGTCAACCGATTAGTATGACTAATCCAGTTGATAACGGCGCAACCAATGCCTCCGGCAGCGGCCCCGTCTCAGGGTATATCCTGAGCCTTCTTTGGTTCCTTACTTTGTTCTTGTTTAATATGAGATCGAACTTGAACATGTGCACAGACCATGTTCTCACTGGATCACTAATTATCATCATGATTTACATGCTTTTATTCGGAACTAAAATATGTCGAATGATGCCTATATTTCTAACAGGTGCCGTTAGAGCAACCGCAGTGATACGTAGTCTTTTTGGGTTCACAAAAGTTGAACAAAACTTTGGCTCATTTGCTGCAATGTAAACATTGATTTGTGGGAACCACATGTAAAAAAAAAGGGGCTGTATCTTCCCCTTGCGCCCTTCTTCGTGCGGAAAGGAGAAAATCCGCCAACGTTTTTTTCCGTCTCGGGTTCCCCATCCTCTCTTTTCTCCCTCCCAACCCTACCAATTGAACCATAGATCCAGAAATTATGCCATGGAAGGAGGGCAAATCTAGAGAGCTGTTTAGATGCATACGAAATGCATAAAGTTTATACATTGGGAACCGTGTTAGTTTATTTATTCTTTCTGTGCACACGACACAATGCATAAACTTTATGCATAATGGGTGCATCTAAACACGCCGGCATCCATTGTTCTTGCGGCTTGCACAACTGGCCCCGTTTGGATGGCAGTGGAAATTTTTTGCCCCAAGGAATCTTGCATACATGAAGTACTAAATGAAGTCTATTTACAAAACCTTTTCACAGATGAGTGCAACTTTGCGCGACGAATCTAATGAGCCTAATTAATCTATAATTTGCTACAGTAATGCTACAGTAATTATTCTCTAATCGTGCGGTCAGAGGCCTCATTAGATTCGTCTCGCGAATTTACCGGGAGGTTGTGGAGGTAGTTTTATAAACTGACTTTATTTAATACCCCTAATTAGTGGTCAAAGTAGGGTGAAAAAAATTTCACCCCTACAACCAAACGCGGCACCCCGGACACTCGGCATTGGCTGGTGGAGAAACACTGTGTTGCTTGCCACCTCGCCTTGGCACGTCAAAGGCTTACTCGAGGAGCCGCATATGATTATCATCGTTTAAGAATTTCTTCAGGCGGATTCAACTACATTGGGAAAACGTGAAATGTTCAGTTTGATACACTATTGCAGATTACAAAGTCGCCAAACATCAACTTGTATACTAGAATTCTTATCAATTAACGCCGACAATGTCCTGATCTTTTGGTGAAAAAATGTACTCCAAGAAAATAAAAATATCTTCATACAAAAGATTGTTTTTAACTTTTGTCAACCACCAGAGATAATAAATTTTGTGAGAGCGTTCCAGGCACAATATGTACCTTTTTAACCAAAGTTCCTTTGAGGATCTAAAAATCTAAGTAACCCTGGCCATATAACATGGTAGCTTGACCGTAGAATTGTGTTATGTTGATATTCGTTTGTGTAATTCTATTTGCACTATCTAGCAAAGAAAATACATGTATGAGAATATCCAAGCACCATTTATTCAAACAAGAGGTGGTTTACATACGAAAGGAAATATGTTTAAACATTACTATAATATGCAAATAATGCAACCTTAAAAAATCTGAAAAAGAACTTCGGTGAGGTTATATCCGCAAAAAGAAAACACAATTTAGGATGTGTTTAGTTCACCATATTTTGCATAAAGTTTATACATTAGGAATCGTGTCAGTTTATTTCTTCTCTCTATGCTCGTGATCCAATGCATAAACATTTCATCCTTTCCACACATCTAAACACCCCTTTATTACTAGTAACTGCCAGAAAAGGCAGAAAACGGAGTGGTAAACCACTTGCTCGACTGCCGAGATTCCATTCCAACTCAGCCTGTTCGGTTGGCTTATCAGCCACCAGCCAGCAGTACTTTTCTCTCACAACAAATCAGCACCAGCCACCAGCCAGCCAGCAGTACTTTTCTCTCACAACAAATCAGCATCAGCCACCAGCCGCCAGCGAACCGAACACGCCGTCAACCACTCCACGTCACTAAACTCCCGGTGACCCATGACGCAGCGTACCCGCAAGAAAGCATCACACTGACAGATGAGCCCGCCACGTACTGGGACCACATGTCATCCTCTACTCGCTAATCTACATCTGTCTGTAAAGGTCCAAACCCGCATTAATGGCTTCCGCACGGTGGACCACGGTGCCAATCCCAGGAAACGCGGGGCCCGCGGGCGCGTACGAGGGTTTGGGGACTGGGGAGCCGGTCGGTCTCCCGGGGCCCTCCGCGTCGTACGGACGAGGCCTCTCCGAGGGCGACACGTCGACGGGAACAGCGGGCCTCGCCATCCGTGCTACTGGCTGGGTGGGCGTGGGGGGGGACCGCGAGCATTTTCACGTGCCGGCTCGGTACGAGGGGGGCGACCCACTGACGCGTAGCCAATAGGGAAATTGCTATAATTGGTACGTTCGCTCATTTCTGTGCTTGCTAGGGAGATCGTCGTGGGTGGTTTTCGGGAGCCGACGAAAAGTCAGTCCATCGAGAGAGTGAACGGAAACAGGGATGTCTATTTCGGTGAGCAGGGAGGATAGAGATTGAAAGAGGAGGATACGGTTGTCTAGTGGCCTGGTTGATGCCATAACAATATGGTTGGTTTAGTGTGGTGCGAAAGCACGCCGGTGGGATAGACGTGGTCCACACAGGTTGCGTATTGAACACGCGAGTTCTTTATATTAGACAAAATGGTTGATATGATTGATTGTTAGAGATGATGTTGAATTATATCTTAAAAAATTATAAAAATTTATAATGCAAGATTTATATACATGCCATAGTGCTAAAATTGGTTTAATACTGAACATAGTCCAAACATTAGAGGATTTGTGTATGTATGTGCTATATTACAAAATGGATATTTATTATCTCTTTTTCTGATTTATATTTTTATGTATTTCTACATTCACAAACTCACAAATGTGTGTCACATGATGTCGGCTATGCCCCTTGTCAAGAGAAAGGGGACTTGTTTGGATCACTCGAGCGCTTAGCCTGTGTTCTAGGAAGGGGTTTGTTGGGGGAAGCTATGCAATCATTCTCTCTTTCTCTCTCTCTCTCTCTCTCATTTGGTTCCTTGTTTGGCATTAGCAAGTTGAACTTACCATGATTCCCTTTCACACTTGTGAATCAATAGCAATACAGTGGCCCCTTCATTGCTAATTTATTTACATATTTTCTGATGGAATGGCTCTATTATTATCTACACACCCTTATAACACATATAGTATCAGAATTACGCCAACTGAATATTTGGGCTAACAAATTTTGAAATCTGAATGTGGCTATAGGCACCTGCAACGCCAACAAGGCATCTTGCAGTTCGCAGGGGCACAAGGCATACTAGCCCGTCAAGCCGTACTGACGTAGCAGCATCGCACTACTTTAATTTGGTTATTACAACTTGTGTAACCAAGTGGCATCCCAATGCCAAGCTAAGCCTACAAATTTCTTGAAAGGGCATTTAAGCCATGACCTGTCGTCATTGTATTTCATAAAGTAACCTTTATAAAATTTATTTGACGTCCCTACTACTTTGTTGGTTTGGGCAAGCTGCCTAATTGTGGAACGGGCTACTTTTGGCTCCTAGGGCACTATTAATAATCGTTAACCAAAGAAGACATGAGTATATATATAATTTGGAGAAATGGCATATCAAGTATGAGCCCCCAACATAATAGATGCCACACTAGCCACAAAGCAGATGCTAATCCTTAAATAAGGGCAGCCAAAGCAACCCGGCCCCTGGCTTGCAATATTCCCCGGACTTTTGCCTCTTCCTAGTGTCTTGCGTGATGGTAAGCCATTTTGGTACACTTTGTCTCTTCCCGTGGGCTTTTCCACCTGACTGTTCTCCTTTCTTGGTAGCTATGGATGTACAAGTTTGCATAGCAACATAGTGTTGCTTACAACAGCATAAAACATGATAGGCTATATCACTTAAGTGGCAACTTAGTTGCTCTCCCCTATGTGTAGCTTCAAAAGAAAAATTACTAGGTTGGGGTCTTTTTGGGCTAGCGTGAACCTAGTAGTGTACTTGTTGCATATTCAATACCAATTTGAGATCTTGTGCGTGAAAGTGTACATATGCGTCACTTGTAAGTTTATCTGGGATTATATTAATATATAACAATAAATTAGCAATATCTGGTTGCTGGCGTGTTATGCTAGAGTAGCAGATCGATACATAGTTGTCAAATGATGAACGCCACAAGTCCTCGCTCCTAGTACAAGATTAAAATGAAATCGTTCACCAGATCGCGCATCGATCTTCACACCTTTACGAGTGGTAGATCCGGGGGCTGCGAGATGGTTGTAAGATGACTGGATCGGATCACTGACCAGTGAGCCCGCAATCATCCACACCTACTTGTCAGAGAGCACCAACACACTACCATCAACCTCACTTACTCCTACACGTTACATGTTGGGTTTTCGGTTGGCTAGGTTCCTGAGCTTGTGCGTGGGAGCATGTACAAACTCCGTGGGTATCTTCTTTTGAGATTTGTACCTGACGGCTTAGAATAGCAGTGAGTGGTTTTGTGGTCCATACAATTATGGTAAGTCTCGTTTTCTTTATCCAGTAATTAAAGGGTTTCCCCTGGTACCTGACTGTGCAGCTCGTACCTTTTGAAGCCCCTGTTGCGGTTTGCTCGATCGGACGTGACCAAGTGATTGGTCTCTTCGCTGTAACGTGTGGTGCGAGGTTTGAACGCTAGCTGAAACTTCTGCATTTTGAGGCCACTGTCTGATGAGTGACCGGCCGGCATTGTGCAGAGGTAAAGCTAGGCTGCCAATCTTTCTCGGATGAATCCAAGCAAAAATGGCATCCGTATATTTCAGTGTAAATGAGATGGGACAGGCAATAGCAACTTAGCAAGTTGTTGGCACCCTGAGCCAGTAGACAGTAGTTATATGAAGAGCACGGTGGCACTTAGATCGGTAAGTTTCTAGCAAGTTTTCACTATTCACCCGTCACATCGAATGTTAGGATACTAATTAAATGTATTAAACATGAATTAATAATAAAACTCACTCTATAACCTCCGGATAAATTCGCGAGACGAATCTATTGAGTTTAATTAGGCCATGATTAGACAACGTCGTGCTACAGTAAGCAATCTCTAATGACGGATTAATTAGGCTTAATAGATTTGAAATTCAATTTCCAGACGAGTTGTGTAATTAGTTTTTTTTATTAGTACCCGAACACCTTTCCGGCATCCTATTTTTACGATTCGGCAAGTTTTCACTTTACCATGCTGCAGAGATAGCATATGTCTAGTCGTAAGCCAATGGAGTATATATGTCTGGTTAACACCTGGATTTTCCCATAGCAGTGCGCGGACAAACATGATTTGGGTGTTAAAATGATCTCTAAAGCCAGGATTTCTTGTTACAACTGCAATGATTTTTTGGCATAGTTTCTAATTTAATCTGGTGTAACTAAAATTTAGGGTGTTAACTCACTCAAAAAACCCGGATTTTGCAACAGCTTTAATCAAGGTGCACCTGAAAATACCCCCTTTTTTTTCTTAAAGTAAGTTGCATGCATGTCACAAAATTCTGACTTCTGAGTGTAGCTATAGTTCGAGAAGATGGCTTTCATGTAGAACGGTTTGTCAACTGATAACCAGCAGGAAGGGCCACAGATAAACATTCTCAAATGGCCGTTGCTGTTCGCGACAATCCGTTGAGATCCTGTCCGCCTTCCCAAATCTCAACTTGGAAGCGGAATAAAGCGCCCACAGCGATGGACATGGACACCGGAGCGAAAACAAGTCTTGCAACCTAGCGACCCGGCCGATCAACAGCGACGGGAGCGCTGCGGCCTGCCGCACGTACAGCAATATCCACGGATCCATCTGTGGCCGGCCACGGCGAGGGTCTCGCCTTTCCGCCCGTGCTCGCGGCACGTTTGAGACGATGCGTAGCCAAAACAAGGAGGTCGAGCCAACGAGCGATTGAGACCGGGAGAGCCCAAGCGAATCGGCAAACTCTAGTGCGCTAACTGCAGAGATGCCGATATGGAAGACATGCAGCTGCCAACGGACATGATCTCTGTATGGTTACCTGCCCGAATGAATCTTTGCTCGCCAACTGACTGGACAGGTTCTTGGTCTCTTTCCTGAAGCAAAGCGAACGAAAGTTTAGAACAACCAGTGCGTTTACCATGGACGTAGGAGTCGTTTTCTTACGAGTAAGCATAGACCATTATTTGGGTGCCAACAAATTCAGATGACATTTGCTCCTATGAACTTGCAAACGGCCCCGACGTATGGAGCAAGCATTATAGCTACAAAATAAATATATATGGTCCTTAAACAGAGCTATCAAGCACGGCTTATCACTATTCGTAGTACACAAAATCCACATATGTCCTAGGTTGATTAATGCACATCAACCATGTACACTACACAGACGAAATACTCTAGATCTGAAATGACGGACCTTTAAGGCCAATCTCAGGTGAGGTTTCGTTCTCGCTAGATGAGATGTCGTAAACAAATTTGATGACATGGTATTAAAATTATGAAAATAGTTAGATAAGTCGGGTACACGCTATTTTCGAAATTGGTACTGAGGGTAAATAGTGTTTCTTTTTCACCCTCCAATTCGACAGCCATGTACATAATGGTCCTCCTGAGATAAATTTTTACCTTTTTTAGGGCCACAGACTGTGACTTTGCAACTGTACCTCATCAAAAGTAATGATGCACGCCTGCACGGTGGTTACTGGAGCGGCCACTGTGTCTACTAGTCAAAAATGAGATATTTTAGCCATGTAAAGTAAGCACCTCAACAAGTGAAAAAGTAAGCACCTCAATTTAGCCATGTAAACTTATGGAAGAAATGGAAAGCTTGTTGTGTGGCACATATACAGTCGAAGTGATAGTGTGCAGTCCGTTCCTGAAGACACATCGTCTCTTTTTCGAGAAGTGAAAGGGACCTGCTTTTATGTTTCCACTATACATGTAATCTCGTGGACATTTGTTTCTCTTCAGAAAAAATATGAGCTGATCGTAATTTTATCTAAAAATGCAGATTTTGATGGGATAAGCTTGTCAGTTAGCATAATAGTACATGTGGAATTGACCTGACAAGTGACTGTACTGGTCATGTAAATCCCGCCTTCAGGTCCATCCTGTATTCTAGCTGGAGTTTTTTTTATCTGTGCCGGTGGACTATTCAACCTAGGACAGACCATATATCATGCTGATGACTGATAGGCCCGCCCCGGTCCTGGCTGACAGCTTTGTTTCTGGGCCATCATTTTAATATCTACGGCCATTTCCATCCTTCCGCTTTCAGCTGATGATGTTAGCTTTAAGTCTAATAACTTCACAATTAGTAAACCTACAATTTTTACCAAGTAATTTATGAACATACTTATGCTATATATTCTTCAGATTTCCGGCACACATATTTCTTTTTCCGCGGCGATCGAGCATAGCAGTTTCCAAGACAACCAAAAATAAATCATAACTCATATTCCTTTTAGAGAATGGAAAAGTTCTGGCCTCTGCAACCACCGCACACATCAAAGTACATATAAAATTTTCAGCTTATTAGCTGATCAAATGTAAAGGAGAAAGTGCACACGAAGCATGAGCAAATTCTATTCCTGTTTCTCCATCATTCTTGGCCTAAATATTCAAAGCCACGATCTCTCTTACCTTGCTTTGCCAATAAAACCGGGGGATGGCCGGATGGGTCACTTAGCATAAATACTCCAACTGCCTATCATGTTTGACTGAACATGAGATTCAGAGTCATAGAACGTTGTACTTGCACTAGTACATAAATTATTTTTACATGCGGGTGATAACTGACAACCCGTTTTTGTTTACGCAACCATCTGTGATCAAATGTATGCGAAAGCTGACCATTTCCACATGTGGTTACCTAAGAAAGCCGTATGTGGAAACACATAGACAGACTCTTACCACAGCCGCATGTATAAAACGATTTTCACAGGCTGCTGACCTAAGCATGTGCACTTGGAAAACAGTTTGCACAGGTAACAAGCTTATGCAAACGAACATATACCAGAAAATGACTTTTCAGAGAGCCAAAACTAATTATATTCGTCACATATCACTAAAATTGAACAAGCAGTAATTCATCACTAGCTAGAAGTATTTAGGCCTATCCCACATACAAAGAAAAGGTCTGGATGTGTAGTAGCTAGGCGGCCTTCGCAGTCAAAGAAGAACTTATCATCCTTAAGGAAGATTTTGAGGTGTATGAATCAACACATGTCATGTACTACGTCAGTTATTTCTACATTAGTGAGCTCTATATTGGTTAGTTTAGTCTACCTTATAATGAAATAAGAACGAAAAGAGTTAAAAACACTGCTAAAATCGAAAACAAATCCAAGAATGTTCGTGGTGCACCTCCTGTTGATCCTAAGGAACCTACAAACATAATATCCACAAAGAACGGTGTCCCAACCTTGATTTGTGTAACTTCAAATAATGATGCAAGGAATTCATAAGTTCAGGAATTTAGCACAAGCCTGGAAGTTTGCTTTTAGCTACCCGCAAAAAAAGTTTACTTTTAGCGAAAAGTGTGTATGGACATCCATTTTGTCCGGCATGTTCGGATCACGAGCCCCCTCCCTCCCTCCCCCCTTCACGCGTACCACTCGAAAGCCCTGCAGGAATGTCAAGAATCACATCAAACCACAAAATGAGTATAACAAGCATTGCATATTTATGTGAATTTTCTTTACGCTTCTATGATGTTGATGAATTCTCTGTAGGATGAATGGATGATACAAGCGGCATGTCAGATGAGTCAAGACACAAGATGGCAATCATATATAGGGTTCTGTTTTAAAGAGTGAGGTAGGATGAAATGAATCCATCCATGGTTTGGACTTTGGAGGGATGAAATGATTTCATCACCATGTTTGGTTTGAGGTATGGGAAAGATAGGATAGGACAGTCCGTTAGGTATGATCATGTGGATCTGCTGGTTAGTCAAACACCCTCACATCCTTTCTCTTCAACCGCCGCTCGCGTGCAGGTTGCTCATCTGTAGATGTAATTATATTTTTTATAAATTGTGCAAACTTAACAAAGTTCAACTTGTGTGCCTTACATTTTGAAATGACCCAGACAATAAAAAAATGCTATAATTGCCCATGAAAAGTCCTTTCAAAATTGTTAGCCTCCAAGCCTTTTCATATGGCAGGACTAGCAAGGGAGTGACACCTAGCCAATAGAAAAATTGCTATAATTGGCATGATGCCCCGTGGTTGGGAACTAGTGAGATTCGTTGGTCTACAATAATCTCGGATGGGAGTGCAACGCATATTAGCCCAGAATGCCACACACGACCTTAGCAGCGTTGCTCTATTTCAGTGAAAGTCATGTGTACCCGTATCAGTGCACCTTTGGTCACAACTTACAAACAAAAGTGGCAAAATGCCAAGCTAAGCTAAAAGTATGAAAACGGCACCTAATAAGCTATGACTTGTCGTCATTACATTTCATAAAGTAAATTATATATTCTCTTTGACGTCTCTCATTTGTTGGTTTGGGCAAGCTGCATGCCCAATTGTGGAATGGGCTACTTTTTCTCCTAGGGCAATAATAAGCGGCAAGCGAAAAAAGACAGGAGCATAATTTGGAAAAGTGTCATTTCACACTAACATAATATAATAGATGCCACGCTAGCTAGTGCAAAGCAGATGCTAATATTAAAAAAAAAGGCAGCCAAAAGTCCAAAACAACCCAGCCACGGCGAGTGATATTCCCGGGACTTTTGCCTCTCTTCCTAGGGCCCCGTGGGATGGTAAGCCACTTTGGTATGCTTTGGGTTTGTTTTCACCTTTAATTTGTCATATTCGAATTGTTCTCTTTTTCTTGGTGTCTATGGATGAACAAAATTACATGGGGTGTTTAATTCTGGTGAATTGGTGAAAAGTTTATGCATTGGGCCACGTGCCCACGTGCACAGAGAGAAGAAATGAACTGACACGGTTCTCGAGGTAGAAACTTTTTGGAAAGTTGCTGGAATTGAACATGCCCATATGTGTAGTATCATGTTCATGTGACGACTTAACTACTTGCACTATGCCTAGCTTCAAAAGGAAATTTAGTAGGTTAGGAATATTTCTCGACTATCACAAATCTAGTTAGTAGCGTACTTGTTGCATATTCAGTATGATCTTGAGATCCCCGTGCATGAAAATGTACATATGCGTCAGTTCTAAGTTTATCTGAGGTTATATTAATATATTAAATTAGTAATATCTCGTCCTAGGTCTGTTATGCTAGAATAGTAGATCGATTCATAGTTGCCAAATGATGAACCCTTGCTCCAAGTACAAAAGTTAAAAATACAATCGTTCACCAGATCGCGCATCGATCTTCACACACACTTTTACGAGCGAGCAGAAGATCCCGCGAAATGGTTATAAGACAAATTTATATCCCTGACTTGTGAGCCTGCAATCCTCCGCACCTATTTGTCAGCGATACAACACCAAGACATGAAAGTGGCCACCACATTATACCATCGACCTCACAAATCTAACAATTACATGTTCCTTATATAAAAAAAAACATTACATGTTGGGTTTTCTGTTGGCTACAGGCATGTTACAGGGATTGTGAGTGGGAGCATGTAAAAACCTGAGGATATCTTCTTTTGAGATTTGTACCTGGCAGCTTAGAATACCGGTGAGTGGTTTTGTGGTCCATGCAATTATGGTAAGTCCAGTTCTTTATCTAGTAGTTAAGGGTTTTTCCCCTGGTACCTGCCCGAGCAGTTGGGGCCTTTTGGAGCCCCTGTTGCGGATTGCTAAATGGGACGTGAGCAAGGACTTGTCTTTTCAATTCGCTGGAACGCGTGGGGACCTCACACTTTGATGGTTTGAACGAAGTTGAAACTGCTGCATTTTGAGGCTACTGTCTGAGTGAATCGCCGGCATTGTGCAGAGGTAAAGCTTTGCCTTCCTATCTTTCTCGGATGAATCCAACTAGCATAATGGCATCCGTATATTGCGGTGTAGATCATCAGTGGGACAGGCAATAGCAGCCGTTGTACCAGCTGCAGTAGAAGTTATGAAGATCACGGGTAGCGCTTGGGCCTTGAGTGCAGATTGTTAGTCTGGATCACTAGTCTACTCTAGATCACATCTAGAACTTAATCTAATGCGGAAATGACTTAAGGTTCGACTTATACCGGCGGCAGTGGTGTCCATGTCGTCGGTGTAGGCCGGATCAGCAGCAATGTAGTCGATGGCGAGGGCGGCGTCGGGGATGTAGCGTAGACGTTCCTTGAGCGTCTTCTGAGGGTACCGACGGCCTTCAGGACGCCAGCGGCACTGCCCAGGACGCGGAGCTCGAGCTTCCAGGTCCTCCAGCGCACTGAGAGATCGGGTTTGGGTGGATTAGGGTTTGGCAAGCCTTGAGCTCGTGATAAACCTCTTAGGAGTCCCTGTAGAACCCCCTCCCTTAGATTTATAGCGCTGTAGGCCCAGGGCCGAGTCCTAGATGGATAAGGGCTGCCTCCCGATCACGGCAGCATGTTGTTAGGCTTAATTCCGAGATTTAGGGGAATAGGAACAACTCCCCTTATCTCTAGATGTTGGTTGACCGAGGTCAAACCAAATATCTAACATTCTCCCCCTTGACCGAAGGTCAACACTTAAACTAAAACTAACTTAAACTAAACTTAATACTAACTTAATCTAAATCCTTCCTTAGTAAAACAGCAAGTACCAGACCAATGTGTCATCAGCAGCACCACGGCATACCGGGACAACATTACCCATAGCCTTTACTGAAAAACTTCGTCAGGACTCTTATTCTTAGTTTAGGGGAAATTCTAATGGCCCTTAACCAGAACTTTGTCAAAGGTATCCACTAATCCCATGTGAAGGACATGTCTCTCGTAAAGGGATGGTGGTAAGCCTTTGGTGAGCGGATCCGCAATATTAAACTTAGTACCGATATGCTTAATAATATACGTACCGTCCCGGTTTCTCTCTTTCACGACACGATACTTAAGATCAATGTGCTTAGAAGCACCAGATAATTTATCGTTTGCGCAAAAGAAAACTGCGGCTTGATTGTCGCAGTGCATTGTGATAGGTCTTGAGATACTATCAACAATTCTTAATCCCGGAATAAAATTCTTGAGCCATGCACCTTGGCCTGAAGCTTCATAACATGCCACAAATTCTACTTGCATTGTAGATGCAGCAGTTACTCCTTGATTACAACTTTTCCAAGAGATTGCTCCCCCTGCCAGCATGTAGACGAACCCAGAAGTGGATTTTCTATCGTCTTCATCACCGGCAAAGTCGGCATCTGTATAGCACTCAACTTCAAGATTATCTGTTCTCTTGTATGTGAGCATGTAATCCTTAGTGCCTTGGCAATATCAGAATGCCTTCTTAACGCCAACCCAGTGAGCCCAACCTGGATTTTCCAAATATCTGCTAAGTACTCCGGTTGCAAATGCCAAGTCTGGATGCGTACAGACTTGTGCGTACATCAAGCTTCCAATAGCTGATGCATAGGGAACGTTCTCCATTTTGCTTTTCTCAAAATCATTCTTAGGGCACTGATCTTTATTAAACTTATCGCCCTTTTGAATCGGTGCAGGTGATGCATTACTCTTCTCCATATTATATCTCTTAAGCATTTTCTCAATATAAGCTTTCTGAGACAATCCTAGTACTCTTTGGGCTCTGTCTCTGTGTATCTCAATGCCAAGTACATACGAGGCTTCACCGAGATCCTTCATATCAAAATGAGATGATAGGAAATTCTTAGTCTCATGTAACATATTCTTATCGTTGCTAGCTAATAGTATGTCATCCACATACAGTACTAGAATTATCAACTTTCCACCCTTGAACTTAATGTAGATACATCTATCCACATCATTCTCACTGAATCCAAATTTCTTAATGACTTCATCAAACTTAAGGTTCCACTGTCTGGATGCTTGCTTAAGTCCATAAATAGATTTCTTTAATCTGTATCCCATATGTTCTTTCCCTTTAATAACAAAACCTTGCGGTTGAGTCATATAAATAGTCTCATCTAAATCTCCATTAAGGAACGCAGTCTTAACATCCATCTGATGTAGTTCCATATCAAAATGGGCTACGAGTGCCATGACAATTCTAAATGAATCTTTAGTAGACACGGGAGAGAAAGTCTCATTGTAATCTCTTCCCTCTATCTGAGTAAATCCTTTTGCTACAAGTCTAGCTTTGAATCTTTCGACCTTCCCTTTGGAATCACGTTTAGTCTTGTAGACCCATTTACAGCCTACTGGTTTGACCCATCAGGAATTTCTACTAAATCCCATACTTTATTAGAACTCATAGACTTTAGCTCTTCTTCCATGGCTTCAATCCATTTAGTGGAATTCTTACTTTCAACTGCCTATTTGAAATTGACAGGATCACTTATTGTTCCTACATCATATAAATCTTCACTTAAATATGTCTCATAAATATCAGGATTAATTGCAGGCCTTCTTACTCTTTGTGATCTTACTAACGGCTCATTCACAACTGGTTCAGGTACTGCTTGAGGTGGTTCTTGCAGAATTTCTTCTGCTCGAACTTCTGTAGCTGGTGCCTGAATACCAGCAGCTGGCGCCTGGAAAACAGGAGCCTGCTCCACGTGTTCTTGCTGAATAACAGTATTAGGCGTGGTGTTGCTTAACTGAGGAATAATTGGTTGTATAAACTGATACATCTCTGTAGACTGAGGGATTTCCGGATCGGGAAGTTCAACCCGTAACTCTTCAAGACTTATATCTCTTTTCGGAAAACCTGCACTCATTTCTGAGTCCTCTAAGAACACAGCTTGTCTGGTCTCGACGAACTTAGTGGAGCGACCAGGACAGTAAAATCTGTATCCCTTTGACTTATCTGGATATCCAATAAAGTGACAACTCACAGTCTTGGAATCTAATTTCTTTTGCTGTGGATCAAACAACTTTGCCTCAGCAGGGCAGCCCCATACCTTTAAATAATTTAATGACGGTTTCCTCCCATTCCACAACTCAAAAGGTGTCTTGGGAACTGACTTAGATGGAACCCGATTAAGTATATGAGCAGCTGTTTTTTAATGCTTCCATCCACAATTCCACTGGCAAGCTGGAATGACTGAGCATGCTCCGTACCATATCCATTAGAGTACGATTGCGACGCGCAGCAACTCCATTCTGCTGTGGTTCGCCTGGCATGGCGTACTGAGCTCTTATGCCATTTTCTTCTAAGTACTTAGCGAACGGTCCCTTAATTTGACCAAATTGAGCATGTTTCCCATAGTACTCACCTCCCCTGTCTGATCTTACTATCTTAATAGGAGTATTATGCTGTTTCTCAACTTCTTTCTTATATATCTTAAATATTTCTAACGCATCTGAACGCTTACGAATAGGGTAGATGTGTCCATAACGGGAATAATCATCAGTAAATGTAATGAAAGAATCATAGCCATCTACAGATGTTACGGAGAGAGGGCCACAGATATCTGTGTGAATTATTTCTAATACGCCCGTACTCCTAGTAGCGCCTTTCTTAATTGTCTTAGCATATTTCCCCTTAATGCAGTCGATGCACTGCTCTAAATCTGAAAAGTCTAAGTTTTCGATTATCTCATCTTTAATGAGACGATCTATTCTCCCCCTCGAAATGTGACCAAGGCGACAGTGCCACAATTTCGAAGAGGTCTCATTAAAACGCTTACGCTTATTTGAAACATTAGAAATAGTCATCACAGAATCATCATTAAGAGAGAGCATGTAAAGTTTGCCTTGCCTTTCAGCAGAGCCCACATTTATTGAATTAAACTGAATCACACACTTGTCTTTATTAAATACACAAACATGTCCTGAATCTGCTATAGCTGAAACTGAAATAAGGTTTCTCTTTAAATTAGGAACATAAAGAACTTCATCTAAATTAAGCTGGAAGCCGCCCGGCAACTCTAAGACGAAGCTTCCAATGCCTTCAACTTCAACGCCGTTCCCATCAGCCACTCTTAGGTTTCGCTCCCCCCTTCTTATAGTTCGGATCGAACTGAATGCCTGTAATGAATTGGAAATGTGCACAGTAGCACCTGAGTCAATCCACCAAGTATTAGGGGAAAAATCTACTAAAAATAATTCATCAATGAAAGAGACAACATCATACTTAATATTACCTTGTTTCTTTAGCCATTCCTTAAAGCCTGGACAACCTTTCTGAAGATGCTTGGGTGATTCACAGAATGAGCAAAGCATTTTGCCATCCTGAGATTGATTGCCACGCTTGAACTTGTTGTCATTCCTGGGACCTAAATTCTTTTTCTTATTCCCATTCTTCTTATTGTTGTTCCTGTTGTTGTTGTTGCCTTGCTTACTGCTGCCTGACTCATGCTGGTTCTTAGGAGTGTTATTGAGAGAAAGATTGCCAACCAAATTGACCACGTCCTTCATCTTCTCAGTCTTAAGCCTCTCTTCCTCTTCAACACAGTAGCTGATCAAATCACTGATAGACCAAACGGCCTTGTTGGTGTTGTAGTTTATCTTAAAAGCAGCGTACTGTGGTGAAGGGAGTGAGGTCATGATAAAATGCACTAGGAAACCATCTGAGATCTCCATCTGCATCTCCTTAAGCTTGTTAGCCATGTCACACATATTAAGAATGTGCTCCCTTATACCATTCTGACCATTGTACTGAGAGGAGACAAGCTTCATGATCAAAGTGCTTGCATAAGTCTTAGATGAGCTCTTAAAATTCTCTTCAATCTTAGCCAGCAGCTCCCTAGCAGTGAGATCATCGCCATTAGCTTTCTTAGTGGGAATAGCCCCGTTAATGACAGCACTGATTGTCTGAGTCATCACCATGGTACACATGCGATCAGACCTCTCCCACTTCTCAAGAGCAGGTGAAGTCTGTCCAGCCGCAGGTGCAGCAGGCTTATTCTCCCTGAGAGCAATATCCAAATCATTCCATGCCAAGCATGTCATGACCTTGCCCTTCCACTCTGGAAAGTTCGCTCCATTGAGCGGCTCAATGTTGTTAAGGTAGGAGGCCACAGTGTTGACATTACTCACTGAAATAATAAAGAACAAAACTTAACTTAGTAATCATATACAATGAAATACGAATAAAAGCATGATAATAACCCTACGGTGGTCTGATTAAAAGCATGCATTAAATTTCAATATGCATCACCGGTGGGGAAAACAATTGAAATTCATCTTAATACTCATGATTAAACAACGGTGGTCAGAAATAATCACAAGTTTACTCTAAACAAATTTCCCGGTGGTTCCATTTATTTAGAGGCATCTCAAAGTATAGTGGTGGATTGAAAACTTAAATATCAGTGAATAATCATGAAAACAACTTAAATAATCATAAAAATAACACCAACAATTTTAAATAGACTTATGCAATAATTAATCTTAACTTAAACTCAGAGTAAATAAACTTTTCTTAAAACAGTAATTAACTTAAGCTAAATAAATTAAAACAATGCTGAAGAAATAGTAACTGAAAACTTAAAAAAATGAACTTAAAAGAAAATAGCGCAGCCCATAAAAGAATGCCTTCCGGCCTGTTTAATGAATCGCGCGCGTGGCCCAACTGAAGAACCGGCCCATCCGCCCAACTCAGCACAGCACGTCGGACGGCTCGCAAGCGCGCGCGCAGGGCGCGGCGGCCCAGGTGGACGGCCCAGCAGCGCGCCATCAGGGTGCGACGCTGTCCGTTGATCTGATCGGACGGCCAGGAGCTAATGTCGGAGGTATAAAAGGCGCTGATGAAACCCTAGGGCTCATTTCNTCTGAAGCCTCTTAGCGGCGGCGGCGGCGGCGACTCAGAACGCCGGCCGGGGGCGCGGGTGGTCGCGGCGGTCAGTGGACTGAGCAAGTCCGCCGCGTGCCATGGTGCCCCCGTCCGTGCGGCTCGGAGCCCGTGGCGCTACTGCTCCGCCTCGGCTCGCCGCCGTCTTCCTCAAGTCCGGTCGCCGGAGGCCGGGAGTTTGCCTCTGCGGCGCCGCGTGCGTAGACGCGCGGCCCGTCGAGCTTACTTTCCGGTGCTCCATAAACGGCGGCTGGCGCTTACTGATGGTGGCGCGGCGGTGGAACACCTCCGTGCTTGGCCGTCGTCCCCATGGCCGGTTCTGAAGGTGCATGGGCCGGAGGAGCCTCGGCTCCTTCTCTGCGGCGGTGCGTGCATTACGCGCGCGCGTCCGTAGAGGAGGAGGCCGGCGGCGCTCCATAGCCGGTGGCCGCGGCGGTTTGCTGATGCCGCCGAGGCCGGTGGCCTCTCTAATTTTTTTTTTGAATCTTATAATTATTGCTTACTGATGTTAAACCTTACTCGATTTGCGCCCTCGGGCGCGACCGGCCAGAGCCAAGTGCTCAAACGGCGGTCCGTTAACAGCGGTCATGGGGCCATCTTGAATTGATCTACTGATAATTGAACTGATGCATGAATCTTAAGCATAAACATGAGATTGCTACTGATCTACTAAAGACATGACTCAGGGGTTTGCTAGAGAATCTAGGAGACGTAGATCAGGCGTCTGATACCAATTGTTAGTCTAATTTGAGAATCACTTAACACATGAACATGAACAGGATCACTAGTCTAACAAAGATCACATCTAGCACTTATTCTAATGCGGAAATTGCTCAGGGTTTGGCTTAATTCCGAGATTTAGGGGAATAGGAACAACTCCCCTTATCTCTGGATGTTGGTTGACCGAGGTCAAACCAAATATCTAACACAGATAACAGCAGATACCAGCAGAGTAGGATACTCCATGTGCTCGTCTTGAAATATGAGTAACAACGGACTCAGGTCTAGTCAACAACATACGTAGGTTTATTCGTGAAATTATTTGTGTAAAATTTTAGTCCGCAGCATAGTATTTATCGACATTTTAAGACACCTACGCGAATTGGGATAAAACGGGATCAAATCATGAGCAAAACCAGAAAGAAAGCAAAGAAAAATACGGCTTACTCTACCAGCGCCTCTTCTATCAGTTTCGAGGGCATAATCTTCACCGGCGGCCTCGACCTATTTAGCGTTAGGATTTAGGGTTAGAGTTGAGAATTTTAGAGTTGGTTCAGAGAGATGGCCGGAAGAGATGGTTGGTCCGGCAGTGGTGCCGGATTGAGGACTGAGACAAGGCCCACGACCTCGTTCACAAACACGTTTATCGCGTTTGCTTCGTATGGTACATGCAGTTCGCGTGCAGGAAAGGAGAGGCCTCTCGTCTACCGCTGGCCCCTTGTTTTTTTACCACGCATGTCAGATACCTCATCGGCTGGCTTAAGGTGATTGCAACGGTATCTAGAATGAAACGGACAGAGGCAAATAAATAAATGATACTACGTGCTACGGTAGCTAGGTGAAGCTCGATCACTTCCATCTCCGTCGTCAGGCTTCTTGAATTTCTTTCCGGTCGGCTTCTCTAAGATTATATCGATTGATGGGCCCCCATTACTCACTCGTCGAGGAGCTTGCCCATGCTGTGGAGCTGGCTGAAATCTACGATGACTTTATGATAGTGGAGGTCTCCATACAACTACAGGTGATGGACCGCCTAGCCTGGTACGTTCTCTCTATTTCCGCTGTTCTTTGTGCATGATTGGTGTTGCATATCACTTACTTTGTTTCTTTCTGTCTGTTATGACAGAACCTGCACGCAGCGGATCCTGAGAAACGTCCAAAGCGCAAGGGTTATACCATCTTTCGTAGGTGGGGCACATACATTACCACACGTGACGGCAGTGAGATTTGGGAAGATGCTCTGCAACGTGCTCGGGTCAAGAAGCACCTTGCATGTTGCTGGGAACGCTCGCGTCGCCGCAAAAGGTCCTGCCGCTGGGCTTCTTGCTTTTTGGGCCAAGCTTGCACATGACTCGGCCAGGTTTGCATGTTTGTATGGTGTTACTGGTGGTGACAAATAGGACATGTGTTTTGAGCGACTTGCTGACTTGGGGATGCTTGGCTCTGATGAGCCTGAACTGATCATGCAGCTTCTGATGAAGACAAAACGTAATTCAGATTTGCAGCCATCTTGAAAATAATATTAGTATAGTCTACACAGCATCTTTGCTAGTTTTCTGGGTACGATTCTTATCATTATAATCGATTCCATGTAAGATCAGACTATACAAACACAAACCAGACCTCCTTATTAACTATGAATACTAGTACTTGGAGAAATTGCCCTTCACTTTACACGTTTGTGCAGTCTTTATGTCAAGCACCTCCATACACACAAACAGATGATTCTTAAACAGGTGAAGTAGCAGAAGGAATACTTTTTAGGAGAAAGGCCTTTAAAGACATTCGAATAGCAGGTAGGGATTATCTAGAATAGAGGTATAGTTATAAGCAAATAATAATGCTACAAAAAATAAACCAATAAGAAGAAGGAAAACAGACTGTTTTGAGTACAGACCTTATTTTGATCAGAGTCCCGAGTCCTATATGTTTGCCATGCCAATGGATGATTTTACCCTCTTCCTGCCAGCAGAGCTTCAGTCTTCAGGTGGTCACCAAGTCCTGGCTCTTTCTTCAGAGTTCAGTTCGAAACTCTGTCTCAATTTATGAGCCACAGGGATGGCATTCCAGAATAACTTGGTCGTGTAGAATCGATAGATATATCAGAAGCAATTTGAATTATGCGGGGCTGCTTTAAGAAGAGACGGTCAGACTGCTAATCTTCAGTGAACAACAGGACACATGTAAGTTAGGAAAAGAGCACTGTGCTTATTTCCTTGTCTGCAGAATGACTGATCCGTACGTAGGGCGTGTTTAAATCCGATGAATTGGTGAAAAGTGGTGAAAAGTGTTGACACTGAGAAGAGTGTCATGTGAGAGGGGGCATGGTTGTCAGTGTGAAAACTTTTGGTGACTTTTTGCAAACTTTGCGGATTTAAACACCCCTATAATTCCAGATGCCAATTTCTAATGATGACTAATAGAACACTGCCTTAAGGGCAAGTACAACGGCGAGCCGGCTGCCGTCGACTTGCATCGATCTCCGCATAATCGTCCGACGTGGCGGTCATAACCGAAGAAAGAGAGGGATGCCGTCGTCTCGTTCGTCTACGGCAGAGGCGCGTGCTCCGACGCGAGTCGACGAGTCCTGGGGCGCGTTGTAGGACCGGCTGCGAGACGTCGACGGAGGCGCGGATCCGATGCGCAGGGGCGCGCGCGGGCGGGCTTCACCCTTTGGCGGTAAGCAGCACGCCAAAATCCCCCCGCCCTTAGTTTTCTCTGAAATAGCCCCTCCGCCGTCAAATCCAACCGGCTAGAAGCGGCGACGGCCATCGTGCAGCAGCAGAAGAAGCATGCGGCGCAAGAGCTGCTTAGGGCCCACAGCGCCCGGGAAACTCCCGCCGGCGAACGTGGAGCGGGATGGAGACGAGATGGAAGCGATGAGGTCCCCGTACTCGCCGGCCGAGGGTGGAGCTCGTGCAGATCGACGTCCTCAGCCCCGACGAGATCGTAATGCCCCCTCGCCTCGCTCGCCCCCTCCCTGCTTGAATTTGCTCTTCGAATTCGAGCGGGCTGGGTGGTTAAGGGTGGGATTCAGGGCCTAATTTAACTTGAACTTGATGAGGGGAGTCTAATTGGACACTTCTGGTGTAATTTGTGAGGGGTTTGGCTGGGTTCAGCTTCACGGTTGCTTGGTTGGTTGAATTGGTGCTCTGGTAAATTTTGGGGAGCCTAGAGTTGCAATTGTGGTTTGGATGGTCTGAGTTTGAACTTAGCAGTTGTACTCTGTACTATGAAATTCCAACATGTCAGTCCTTGTTGATGGAGTAGAACAGATGGAGAGAGAGTAACTCTACAGGTCTGAAACTGTAAGTGTCTCCCGTATCTCAGCCTGGTAATGGTTTGGTTTGAAACCGGTTTAAGTGGTTTGGTTTTTTAATTGAAGTAGGTTGGTTTGGTGAATAATGAGTTGTCATATACAATGGTTTGGTTTGGTTTAATAATCAAACGGTTTAGAATGGTTTAACAATTATAAAAGCTATGTGTCGGTTAAAAGACGGACCTTAAAATTAAAAGCTCGCGTTCACACCTTAAAATTATAGCGGATTTGACCGAAATTTGTTGGAGATGCCTCAGAATGACGGTCCGCTACTCTGTGCAAGTCGGTATAACCATATCTACATGTGGGCTCCACGTCCAAAGTCGGACCCTAAAACTAAAAGCTCGCGTTCACACCTTAAAATTTTAGCGGATTTGACCTAAATCTGTTGGAGGTGTCTCAGAATAACGGTCCGCTACTCCGTGCATGTTGGTATAGCCATGTCTACATGTGGGCTTTATATCCAAAGTCGGACCCTAAAATTGAACTGATTTAGTTTCTTTTGGAGAAATGAGCCTAAATGGTTTGGATGAAGAAACAAATGGATTGGTTTGGTTTGGTTTCTAAGGTGTAGTATGGTTTCAACAGTTTGGTTGTTGTTTTGGTTTGGTTTTTGAACCATTAGCAGCCTTACCCGTAACCCATCTTTTATTTGCTGATGTTTGCTTGATTTTTTTTCTGAAACTATGATAAGGGTAGCAGAACTAGTAGCATCTATTTTGGAGAATTATCACAGAAGTTCTGGGCAGCTTGTAAGCAAGAATAAGTCTGTAATATTTTTCAGTGACAACACTAATCATGAAATGAAGCAAGTTGTCCATGGGGCTCTGGGCATTCCTACAGAAGCATTGGGAGAAAGTTACCTAGGACTTCCTACAACTATCGGTACTACTCTGAAAGGAGTCTTTGATTATGTTGGTGATCGCATCCGTATGCAGCTGCAAGGCATGATACTGGAATGGTGGATGACGTGCTACAGATTCACCAGAAACCAATGCATCATCAGATAACCAAAGCGCATTGGAAGCCAATCCGATTAGCAAAGTACTCCTGGGTGGAAGCAGCTTCGGCTGTTCAATAGCAGTTCGGAGTATGTACCTGGGTGGAAGCTGCTCCGAACTACCTAATGAGCGCTCTCGCCAATAATGCAGATTGCAGTTACACACTTTAAAGTTTCAGGCTTGCAGAATTGGCAGTTGAACATATAGTATAAGCTGCCTGAACTTTCTTTTTTGATTATAGCTGCTCTGTTTCTTTCATCAGTTCAGATATATTGCTTTGTTTGAAAACCTGTAGCTTCATGTTTACTTGTTTACCAGTACCAAAATTCCTTTTGTTTGACGGAATCTGTTTCCATTCTGTAGCTGTTTGAATGATAGAGGAAAGAAGTGCTTGCTGGAATGCTGGTGATGTCTTCAGATGCCAGAGCTATTTTTCATCTCTTTTTTTTCCTTTGGATTTTGTCAACTGGAACTATTTTGTCTATGGAAAAGTGCTTGCTGGTGATAATGGACCTAATCGAATAGTGAATTTATTATATCATAATCTATCCTGAGAACCTATTTATATGAATATATATTATATTTATGCTTTTCTAAGAGACTCATGCGAATTATTTGAATATATCATGCACTCTCTCATGTAAGCACCAAAATGGATACAAAGATCACATTATGTACTAGGTCACCATAATTTATGTATGAGAGGATGAATTAAATATCTTGCAGACAGTCAAACAGACGACCCATTGTATAAGCTGTCTGTTTAGCTGTCTGTGTGTGATAAATAGACAGCAGCTGTCTAGACCGTTGTACTTGCCCTAAAGTACAAGAGTAAAATCTAAGCTGGAAGGCACCACCGAGCTATATATAATATAGATGGGGAAGACAAGAAACACAACCACAAAACTGGCAACTAGCACTGCAAGAAGATCTCTATGATTGTTCCATAGAAAATTACGGTACACTAATTCGTTATGGTTTTGAAATAAAGTGGGTCTACTTGAAGAGGTCTTTGTCACGGCTGTGCGGCAGTGATCTGATCGGATACGCATGGGAGGTCTCCGGCTCCTCAGGCACCGGCTTCCTGCCCGTGGTCACGAGTAAGGCCGCCTCTCGGCGACGAACAGCAGGGAGATGAGAACGAGAGAACGGGGATGAGATAGTAGATTGATTTTCTTGCTTAATTCTTATTCTAATCTTTGGCTACATATATATAGCCTTAATTACAACTGACCAAAACTCCTAACAAAAACTTACGAACCAAGGATTTCTAACAAACTCACACAACTTCCTAAAACAACTTAATCTCCTAAAATAACCCAACGTGAAGTAGCCGGACTGCTGGCCAACAGCTGACGCCCATAACAGGCTATGATCTTGTCCTCCTGAAAGGATCGATGGCCCAAGAGGGGGGAGGGGGGTGAATTGGGACTTTTTTAAAACTATGAAAAGCAATTTCCTAGCCTATCATGCTAGTGTTGCCCAAACCTATAATTCAAAGGAATGCCAACCCTATACTAAGCAAGAAACCTAAACAAGCAAGAACTAGCAACCATAAGAAAGTAAATGCTTGAAAGGAAATGCGAGAATGTAAAGAGAATGGGCACGAAGACAACCGGATTTTTTTCCCGTGGTATCGAGGAGTTGACGCTCCCCCTAGTCCACGTTGGAGCACTCACTAAGAGTATTGCTCCATCTTGATCCACTAAGAACCAAGCGCTCCACTAAGAATACCCTTTCTCCATCTCCGGAACGGCGGGCTTCAAGAACCGTGTACAAGCTTGTATCTTGGGGCTCCCACAATCACCAAGAGCTCACCAAGAACTCCTCCAATCACCAAGACCGGCTAGGTGCCGTCAAACACCAAGGGTAACAGGCCTCCAAGACTTCACTTGATCAAAGACTAAACCCAAGCTCAAGCTAGATGCACACTAAGTGGATGAACTAGCTCAAACTCACTCAAGATCTTCACTATTCACTCAAGTGGCTCCTTGCAACTCTCAAGGGGTGTATCAGGTGGTAAGAGGTCCAAAGAGCAGCCAGGAAATCGACCAAGGGGGTATATATACGCTAGACACAAAGAACTAGCCGTTACTCAACAACTCCCCTGAAACCGTGAACGGCGTATAATCTGCCGTGAGCTAAAGTAGCTACGGCGTATCATACGGCGTATGCTTTTCAAACGGTCGAAAACCTTTTCCAACGGCTACTTCAACACGGCGTATAATGCGCCGGTACACAAAGTACCATCGGCGTATCATACGGCGTGCTTAAACCCCAACGGTCAAAACCACTTTTCAACTGCTGACTCAGCCAAAACATATACGCCGGTACCGGCGTATCATACGGCGTAGCCTTTCCTCGAACTCCTCCATGACATGCTTACTGTGTAACATGTACGCCGTTACTCCGCCGTGAGCGGAGTATCATACGGCGCATTGATCCAACTTGACACTGCTTCATGCCCTGCACGCCATATGTTCCGCCCCGTGTCAGCACAGTAACACCGGAACATACGCCGTGGCCTTCATTTGAATTCCTTCGCACGCCGTAGGCTTCTTTAATTTTACGCCGTTTCCGGCGTATCATACGCCGTTCACTGAGAATGCAAAACTCGTCCAATTCAAGTGCTTTGAGTTTTGGCTTGGCTTCAAACTTGATCTAGGATATATTTGGGATGTTTTGGGCTAGGTTTTGGGATGTGTGCATCTAACTCAAGCATAGGCCTAGCTTTGATCAAGCTACTAACTTAGAAACCCCCCTTAATAGTACGGTCTATCTAGAAAACTAGAAACCTAACTAAACCAAGTGTCCTTCATCTCCTTGTGACACTTGGATCTAGAAAAGTCCTAAGCCTTCATGAAAGATCCGATTTGATTCCAATTGAGGGGCCTCCTTTCATACACTCCATGCGACTTTAACATATATAAAATAATTCCTTCAAAGCACATGTTAGTCACATAGATGGTATTGTCATTTATCACCAAAACTCGCCATCTAAGATGGCCTAGATGCTTCAATCTTCCCCTTTTTGGTGATAGATGACAACACACCCAATAGAGATATAGAATTAAGCGCATCGGGCTTGTGGTTTACCAATTCCACTCGCTCACGTAAATGTAAGAACGAGAGTTAGACAGGGAATGGGCGAGTGGTTTACCAAGTCCACTAACCACAAGATTTGCATAAAGTAAATGCGATAATTAAAAGACAATAATTAAACAAGCATTACTAAAGCAAACCACTCACAAGGTATATAGACATGTCAAACCACAAGCACGCTCAAGATCCAAATAACATGTTCATACACGAAAAACGCATGAAGAAGCAACACACTCCCTCCCAAGCTCCCCTATCTCTATCCCTCCTATCTATCTCCCCCTTTGGCATCTAAGCACCAAAAGGAGGTCCTCAAGGGTCCTGCGCTGGAGGCGTAGAAGCGGGAGGAGTCTCCGGACGACGAGGCACTATCGTGAACTGCTCTGTGTCGATGTCCTCGTCGGTGTCGGAGTCGGAAGCGGTGCCGGCGGTCCCGGACTCGGCTGGAAGTGATGTAGAACGTCGGGAGTCCAGACGCCGTCGCAGCAAAGGGGTCCTCAGTAGCCATCATCTCCCTCTCGATCTGGGCAGTCACCGACTGAAGAGTCGAGTCTGGAGTCTCAGAGAGTGAGGCAGTGACCGGCGAAACTGAAGCGGTGGAAACTGGGAGAGTCGGCTGGGGTGACGACTCAAAGAGTAGAAGACCTGAACTGACTGGAGCCGTCAGAGATCCCAGAGGCCGCGGAGCGTGCTGGTGAGCAACTGAGAACTGGCTCGGGCTCTGGGGAACGTCCTGCTGCTGCTGCGGCTGCTGCTGTACTGGCACTGGGGAGAGGATCGGGCGAGGAAACTGCCCGGTCTGAATCAGCGGCGAGATCGGAAAGGTGGAGATCGGTGTAAACTGATACCCGCCAACTGAAGCTGGTAGAGGAGTGGAAGCAGTCGCCGGGGGCCTGAGATCGGGCACCACTGGAGCTGGTAGGCCTGCGTGGTCGTATAGGGTGCCGATCGTCCCGTGCAGCCAGGTGAACATGAGAGCCGAGGTGTGTTGCTGCTGCTGAAGGGCAAGAGCGGTGGCCTGCTGCTGCTGGATCATGGTGTTCATCATGTCCGTCTGCCTGGATACCTGACGAGCGAGCTCGTTCTGGAGAGCTAGCTGCTCCCTCCGGAACGACTCCTGCTGCTGGGCCTGCTGTCTCCTCAACTCGGCCTGCTGCTCCTCAAGTCTGCGAGACTGCTCGAGCTGGGCGGTCTGAGTAGCTGCCAGTGACTGAAGTATGGCTGTAAGCTCTGTCGGCTGAGTCACTGCGGCTGCTGTGACTACCGGAGGCGGTGGTGGAGGTGGAGCTGAAGGTCCGGCCTCGGTGTCGTGAGCACGAGGAGGTGGAGAGAGTGGCGGAGGCTCAAAGTCGCTGTCGTCTGAGCTGTCGCTAGACACCATGAAGTACTGGGGAAGCTGTGCCTCTGCCTGTGCAAGAGCTGTGTCCTCCTCGGCTGCCTCTGCTCTGTCCTCTGGCGGGAGCTGCTCTGTGGCCTGCCTCATCGCCCTACGGCCCCGGCGTCTGTCATCCGGTTTGGCCGGACCGTAGGTGGAGTAGCAAGTGGCGATCTGCTCGTAGATCTCTCTGAAGCGGGGTGGCCTGTAAGTCAAGAAGATCCTAGAGAGGATGTGACCATATAGCATCCGTCGTCCAGCAGGCAAGCCGTCAGTGATCACGTCCTGAATCTCACAAATCATAAAATCTGCAATGTCGAACCTGGTGTGAGTCAGAAGAGCTGCCAGTAACCACTGCTGAACAGACGAAACTGCCTCTCCGTAGCCTGCCCTCGGAAGTATAGAAACCCGTGTCGCTCTGAGAAGGGCATAGGCCAGCTGGGTCATAGCATCCGGAACTCTGGGTGCGCCAGGTGGCAGTGGGGGGTCAAAAAGCATCGCGACCTGCGCGTCCGTAGGAAAGACCCCACCAAGCTGGCTGCAGCGGGGAGGAGTAGCACCAGGGTGAGCCTGCTCGTGAATGCGATACTCGCACTGCTCCAACCCATAGAAGTCCCTGAGCTGCTGTGCTGTCAGTCTGTGCTTCTCTCCCTCAAACATGAAGATCATGTACTCACGGTCCGGGGAGACCCATACGGTGGAGTAGAAGACGCGGATCCACTCCTCGACAAACCCGTTGTGCCTCAAAAGCTCTATCAGACTAGGCTGAGCCTCAAAGTACGGTCTGACGTCCTCGCCAGCTGCCTCACGGATCCTGTCCACGTCAATTCGTCTGTGCTCGAACAGCTTGATGCCCCTCTTCCTGTACGAGAGGTAGAAACTGTGCTGGATATAGGTCCAGAAACGCTGATCAACCTTGGGCTCCCTCACCAGAACAAACCAGTCACGATCATCAGAAAGTCGGAGCCGCTTGATATGGCTAGCTCGGACAGTGGTGAGGTCCACAAGACGATACCTGTCTACCTCGGGGTACTGCTCGTCCTGCTGGGGCTGATCCCCGTGCTCCCCCTGAAGCTACTCGAGCTGTGTGCCCTGACCACGGCGACCGCGCTGGGTACCGCCACCACGAGTCCTAGGACCCTGTCATGGAGCAGTACGAGGTGTAGCGCTAGTACGGCCAGAGCGGCGAAGCTAGGGCTCCTCTATCTGCTCTGCCTGTGCTGACCCGGAACCTGCTCCCCCTGCCTGTGCTCCCCCTGACTCGGACTGCCTCCGATCCAGAGAGGGACGCTGCTGGTGGGTGTCTGGCACTGAAAGAACTCTCTCTAACTCGCGCTGCTCGCGAGTCCTCTTCTTGCTCGGCTTCGGCTTCTGAACTGCCTTGCCTTTGCCCTTGTCTTTTCCCATCTGCCGAGAAAGTTTTGGAAGAAAGACTTTAAGCAAAGCAAGATATGATTGAAAGATATGAGCCTAAGCAAGAATTTCTGAAGGATATGACAAGATCATTATGATTTTGAAAGAACTTGAGCAGAGAGGTGACCATATGGATCTAGAGAGCTAAGTAATCAAGCAATGCACTAAGCAAGAGCACCTAATTACTTAGCAAAGGATACACAAATATGGTGCTGGGCATGAAATTCTTTAAGAGATTGATCATGGAAGCTTTATAGATTTTGGGCATTAAAGCAAAGAAACCATGGATATGACATTGATTGCACTTGAGAGTGAACAGAGGTACAAGAAATTGCACATGAATTGGGAAGAATTTGAAATCTAAAGCACAAATTGCATGGCATGATTTAAAAAAACACCCTAAACCGAGAAGGATTTGGATTTGGCATTCATGGAATCTCACCACTGTAGGGAAGAACGGATCAAAAGGAGACGATGCAGAAGAGGGACGTGAGCGCGCGGAGGTCTTCCTTCTTCTCGAAGTCCGGCAAAGGGGCCGGCGGCAGCGCACTATGCCGGAGAAGACCGCGGGCGGCGACGGGAGACCTAGGGTAGGGACGCGCGGGACCGAGGGTGCGCGGGCTGATTTGGGCTGGTGGAGCGGGCAGCACGGCGGCGGGGCAACGCGGAGAAGGG
>CM014278.1:98611762-98674738 GCA_004135705.1 Alloteropsis semialata | reverse complement strand
GGCCCGCGCTGCCCCGCCAACAACCACAGGGATCGGTGGTCGCCCACGGCGCCGATCCAGATCTTGGGGAGGAAATAGGGGGAAGAAGGAAAAGGAAAAAGGAGTGGAGGGAGAGGAGGAGGGAGGAGGAGAGGAGGAGGAAGAGGGGAGGGAGCACCATAGTGGAGGAGGCCGTCGGCGGCGGCGGGGGGCGAGCTAGTGTTTCGCGAGCGGGGGAAGTTTTGCCGCTTTGTTGGGTGTTGTTTGTTTTAAAAACAATCAGCTCCAGAGCATTTCAATTGAAGTATTGTCAACTATTTTCTTCAAAAGCTATCTAGTCACAGTACACGTCCATTAATTAGAGATACCTATGTGCAATTTTGTTGGATCTCAGTACACGTCGATTAATTAGAGATACCTATGTGCAATTTTGTTGGGTCAATTAGAGATACCTATGTCCAATTTTGTTGGGTCGCATGGGTCAAAGAATTTTACAATGGTTGAAACTGACTTATGTGCAATCCTATAAGGAACTGATCTCTTCTATCATGAGGGCCCACCTGCCAGTAACCCAGAGGAAGGGGCATGGGGATCACCGTCCGGGGTCGGCCGAACTTGGACAGGTGCCTCGCGCACCAAACTTTAGCGGGTGCCCCTCCCATGCTCCCCCTTTGGCGCCAATGACTGTTTCCATCTATGCAGTGCCGGGAACTGCCCCTGTCTAGTATAAATAGGGGGGAGAACACCTCTCATTTCACACTTCACACACTCAAGTGCCTCTCTCTCTCTCTATCCCTTTAAGCTAGTTCTTCTAGTCCTTAGGCAAGTTCTCTTGTAGAGAATAGTAATCCACAGCGTGGCCAAGTTGTTTGCCAAGATGTTGGCACTACGTCTTGCACCGGCGATGAATGACATTATTTTCCAGAGTCAAAGTGCCTTCATTCGGGGGTCACAGTATCCACGACAACTTCCTCTACGTGCGTAACATGGCTAGGCGCTTTCACATGAATAAAACACCGATGCTCCTAATCAAACTCGACATCTCCAAAGCCTTCGACTCGGTTAGATGGGACTACTTGCTGTCACTCATGCAGCACATGGGCTTCCCAACCAGATGGAGGAACTGGATGGCAGCGACCTTTTCTACTGCATCGTCCAAGGTGCTCCTCAACGGAATACCGGGGCCGTCGATTCTCCATGGCCACGGGTTACGACAGGGAGACCCGCTCTTGCCGCTACTGTTCATCCTTGTGATTGATCCGCTACAGCGCCTACTCAGCTTGGCTACCGATGCAGGTATACTTAGCAAGATCGCGAGGAACAAGACCAGGTTGCGTGTATCCATGTACGCGGACGACGCTGTCATCTTCCTGAAGCCGGTGAAGCACGAAGTGGAAGTGCTAAACCACCTTCTGCGACGTTTTGGTGAGGTTACGGGCCTGCACACGAACGTCCAGAAAACATCGATGGCGGCTATCCGATGCGAGCAGATCGACCTTGACAATATTCTTGCTGACTTCCCTGTGGTCAGGACTCACTTCCCGATTAAATACTTGGGTCTACCACTAGCAATCCGGCGCCTCAGAAAGGTGGATTCCCAGCCACTTGCAGACAAGGCGGCGGCAAAACTATCAGGATGGTGGGGTCGCAATATCAGCCAAGCAGGAAGGGTAACACTAACAAAATCTGTCTTGTCGACCCAGCCTGTGTATCTCCTAACAGCCATTGCCACTACAAAAGAGGTCCTCGACCTCGTCGACAAACACAGGAAGAAATTCCTATGGGAAGGAGACGGTAACATCTCCGGCGGCAAGTGCAAGGTTAACTGGCCAACAGTCGCGCGGCCTACTGTATTGGGTGGCGCCGGCCTCTTGGACCTCGAAATGTTCGCTAGGGCACTGCGACTTAGATGGTTGTGGCAAGAATGGACTGCACCGGACAAACTTTGGGTTGGTCTGGGTACGCCTTGTGACGAGACCGACAGACTACTCTTCGCGGCTTCCATGGAGCTTCGCATAGGCGACGGGGCAAAAGTCTCATTCTGGCATTCGGCTTGGCTAGAGGGGTGTCGGCCAAAGGACCTTGCGCCAGACCTCTATGTGATATCCCGGCCAAAAAATAGATGCCTCAGAGACGCCTTGCTTGGCGACCAATGGATCAGGGACATCAACACCGGGGCAAACTTCACTGCCGATCACTTCCAGCAATTTGTCCGCCTTTGGGAAGCCTCCCAGAGCGTGCGCCTTAATCCGGAGGTGGTCGACACCATTCATTGGCATTGGACAGCACACGGAGAATACATGGCGGCCTCGGCCTACAAGGCCCAGTTCATAGGGTCCATCAGGGGGAACCTACACGCACTAATCTGGAAGCAGTGGGCGCCGCAAAAATGCAAGTTCTTTGCATGGTTGATCATTAAGGACAGGGTGTGGACCTCTGATAGGCTCGCGATTCGGGGATGGCCTAGAAATGCAGTATGTCCGCTATGCCGCCGCGACCCAGAAACAGCTCACCACCTCCTCGCCTCTTGCTGGTTCACTCAAAAGCTCTGGAGGCTCATCGCTGCTTGGCTGCAACTGCCGCAGCTCATTCCGGCCAACTGGCATGGCAACTCTACGGTGCATGACTGGTGGACCCAATTAGGCACCCGACAAGGATTGCCTCGGAAAGCAATGCGATCGCTTCTGCTCCTTGTTAACCGGGAAGTCTGGAAGGAGAGAAATGGGCGAACTTTTGCGCGAAAGCAACTGTCTCCGCAAAATCTGCTTCAAAAATCATGGAGGAGGCACGGTCCCGGGGTGTTGCTGGGGCGCGGCACCTCCAGGTGTGGATGGAAAACTCCTGAGTTTTGACACTCCAACTCGTTTTTTTTCCTCTCTCTAAATTGCTTTTTTGTTCAGCGCCTTTTCATTTTTGTACAATGCCTCCCCGGGCGTTTGATAGAAATGGTGCACAGTCTGTGCCCGTTCGTTCAAAAAAAAGTACCAATGTTTGTCAGTTGTTTTCTGATGAAGATATATTTTTTTTGTGAGTGTTCTGATGAAGATATGTTATTCATAAATAATTTAGTATGGCCATTTGTCTTATTCATAAATTTAGTACAAATATGAAAAAAATATAAGTCATGCTTAAGGTAAGTTTTATAATAAAACAAGGCACAAAAGAATAAAGGTGTTTGTATAATTTAGAAAAGTGGTCAAATATGTCCAAGGATCAACGGTAGTAGTTAAGAAATATTTTTGGGACGGATAGATTATGTATACTATTTTGCTTGATTACTTGCCCACAGATGGGTCCAATGCAACTGGTAAATTAACGTGATGTTTTAGGGAGGGCGGCCACTTTTGAAATATTATGCTTTTGACCTCCCATTGTTTCCTCATTTTAGTTTGTCTGATCCGGAAGAAGACCTTTCCAACGGAATGGTTTCGAAGCCCCGCATTTGGCAGACTGAAAGCGCGCGTTCGATTCTTCTAGCTGTATATATATACAATAAATATAATGACTCATGCATCACACAATGACGCATGGGTGGTGCATCGTAAACATGCATGAGCTTATCGTGTCGTGGGCGAGCGTTTCTTTCATTCGTTTCTTTTTGACTACATATGTGCCGCGTTCACGTCACTTTCGTTATCTGAACCGGCCGGGCAAGAGTGGTTAGACGAGAGGGCTCACGGCCGCCGCCGGCCGGCCGGCCAAGTAAAATTTTGCAGTGTGATTCAGAATCGGAGTCGGTAGCTAGGCACGCGTCTGTCCCATCGTTTCGGCCGGCGGGGCGGCCGGCCTGCTCTCATTTTCCTGATTACATCTGGCGAAATGGGAGTCGATGAGCAATATTTCAGCCCTTTTCGGTAGTACTATGTTCAGGAGCATGCTGTCACGTTGATTCAACCCTTTAGCTACTACAACGATTCATCGAACATGATGATTCACGTGTAATAGTGACGTTTTGTCTTAATTACGCCCCGTTGTCGATAGGCCATGTAACATCCCAGTTCAAAAAGAAAAAAAAATTAAAATTAAAATAAAAATCCAAGAGCGCCGGCACAGCACGGCAACCCCATGCCGTGACCCGATCGCCGACCTCGGCGTCCGTGCCACGCGCCGGCCAAGCTGAGCCGCCGCGCGTCTGACCCCACCTCGCCACGCGCCGAGCCTGCACACGCCGCTCGCCCCACCTCATTCCCCGCCGTACCTCGCCCATGCCGTGCCCATGCCATCCGCGCCACTGCCCGAGCTGCCGCGGAGCTCCCCGTCCTTATCCACCGCGGCCATCACCTCACCAAGCTCGTGATTCATCCCCTCCTCGCATTCATCCCCCATTGCCGCCACCTCCACCTCACCACCGGTCGATTTTTCCCCCGGCCTGCGGCTCACACCCCTCGCCCCGCCTATAAAAGCCCCTACCCTCGCTTCACTCCCGCACACCGCCCTCACCCCGAGCTCACCGCCGGCCACCATCCCCTTCTTCCCCTCACCGCCGCCGCCCTAACTCTAACCCTAGCAGGAGCAAGGAAAAAGAGAGAGCAGAGGAAGGAGGGAAGAAGCAAGGGAGGGAGGAGACTTACCTGGCACGAAGGCCTTCCTCGCCGGGTTCTCTCCTCGCCTCGGCCGCCGCCGCATCGTCGCCCGGGAAGAAAGGCAAGGAGGGGAGGGAGGAAGACAAGGCCGGGCCACACCGGCCGTTCGGCCACGCGGGCCTTAACCCGCTCGGCCAAGTGGGCCGAGCAGGCCGTGGGCAGGGCCGCACCGGCCTATTGGCCAGGCCGCGCGCGCGTGTAGGTGAGCTGGGCCGGATGCTGTGCGGGGCTGGGCCGCACGCGGTGCTGGGCCGGGCCGAGCCCAGTGCCGGCCCAGGAACCTTTTAAGCTTTTTCCAATAAAATCAATAAGTTTTGCTAAAAAATCCGTATAAAATCACAGAAAAATGAGAAAAATGCAAACTAAATTTTGTTGGATTCCTCATACAAAGTTCTATCCAAGAAAAATATAAAATCATGTATACCTTAAGTTTTGCATGCATATCTTAATTTTGTGTCAAATAAGAGCTAGTAACTTTGTTAGTCTATACGAAATATGAAAAACCATAAAAGGGTACAATAATTTGGTTAGACATATGATTTATTTTCTATCCATGAAGATGTTAATATAATATAATTGCCACATTAACCCTATAATACTTAATTTGTGCACTTTATATAGCCAGGTAAAATAAGTATCACAAAATTTATATGAATAAAATATGTTGCTTTTATTATGCCAAACATCATAGTTTACATATATAGCAGAGGCTCTGAATATATTGAAGTTAAAAATAACCAACACCACTATTAAAAGGTATATTCATGTCACATGTGTGCATATGCTGCTAAACTCTTAAGTACACACACCATATTCTTTTGCTTCATGGGAGTTAATGAAGGAAGTAAATTAAGAAAAGTAAATTAAGTAGCTCATGCATCATCTCATGTTGGCATCATATCGATCGTGTAGATACCGAGTTCGAGAACGTTGTGTACGAGCTTGTTGCTAAAAACAGCAATAACCAGGAGCAACCGTGAAACAAGGCTATGAAGAATTGACTGACTAGGCCCAAGGTCTAGTTGGCACTAACATTATGGTTCAGCAAGGCAAGCCCCGGAGCATAACCCCTACTTTTAAAACTATGCAATGTGTTTACTTAAGTACCTTTGTGCATTTACGTTTCTAGGAGTTGTATGAAACCATAGATGCATAATTCCTTAGGCACCTGGTCAAATACTAGTTGTTACTTCGTTAGATGCTATGCTTAAATAAGTTCGGTAGAAGTCGAGTGATTATCGTCACTCGCGAGACATAGGGTTTCATTTCTTTTTAAAGATGACTATGGGATGGATGGTTTATTACTAAAAGTGGAAGTCGTTCGTGGGGCCCAGGGTATCAGGGTTGAACAGTACTAATCACATGCCGGTAGTAAGAGGTAGTTGAACCCGGTAAACCTACGTACCTATATGCAAACTGGTAGAGTGAACTGATACTGTCTTCTTCAGTGGTGCTAGTCAGTAACTCATGGCTGACCCGTCGTTGGTATCGGTGGGGATTAGCGGTCCCGGGCTGCAGGGCAGTTCACCTATGCGGGGTGCATATAGGGAACGGTTGCCATGTACGGCCCGACGGGGCGCGTACGTGTCGTGTGATTAGGTCTACCTTGCAAGGTTTAAAATCGGATCGATTCGCCGCCACTCTCGGATAAGAGAACCTTAATCCCTCTGTCACAGTGCGACATAATGAAAGTAAATGGAAGTGTGAAATGGTTGATTGAATGAAGATATGGTAAATGTTTACTTGTTAATGAAATGCTTTTAAACTTACTAATATGATAGTTGGCAAACATAGAAGTTAGTGCTATTACACTAATCTTGATGCTAAAACATTGAAAATAGAATCAACTCTTAGTAGCTTTTCGGCAAAACAAACCCACAGCCAAAAGCCTTGCATACTAGGAGTCGGCTAAGTATATACAACTAGTCAGGTAAGTCTTGCTGAGTATTAGTTGCTCAGGGTTTGTTGCTTAACCTTTTCAGGTTAGGATGTTGCTATCCTTGCTGAGCTAATTATAATGGATGCAATGCTAAAGGTTGGGAAGCCATGGAGCTTGATGCGTAGTCCACATTTGTTTTTCAAACCAATTGTGTATTATGTATTTGAACTTGGTTTGTAATAGACTTATTCTGTAAAGTTTTGGATCTATATCATACTTGTACTATCTGCGCTCAACGTCGAGTGAGACTTCTGGTGTTTGTTTCGGTCCTTATGCTCGACTTGTGGTTGAATCGGGATTTACCCGACAGACTGCCAAATTACACCGTTTTAAGTGCATGCAGACATGACTATTTATTTAAAATGAGTGTCAATGCACTTAAGTCGGTTTAATTTGGGCGGTTCTGCCACAGCTGGTATCAGAGCCGAAATACACCAGGGATGGTATGAGTATGATTACTTTACTCATTCAAAACTAAGAATGAGTTTATACAGACCTTGTTTTAATACGTGATAGTGTTACGTGGTAAGAAACGAGTCCATGGGTATATCTATAGTCAGGTGGTAATATGTATGTTTGAACTAACTTCTAGCACTTAAGCAGATACACTAACCACGATTTTGTAGATGGAAATCGAATAGAAATCGATTAGCTAATATAGAGAGGGACGTATATGTATGCCACTGTATAAGTTCACGTGCTTGTCATTTAATGACAAACTTTTCTCTTGAGAGGACGAATGGGACGAGCATGCATCATATCATAAACTTGTTGCATATTGTTGTGTGTAGAATTAGATTGCTTGTAATTTTTATGCCTCCCATAAATTGTTAAAGATTAAAAGTTATACACATGTGGATAGTAGAAATAATGCTTAATCACCCTGCCTAGAATAAATAAAGCTAGGCACCCATGTTACTTGAAATAACTTCTGCTTCTTAAATGTAATTATAAAAGACAAAGGTCAAAAAAAGAAAGGCAATAAACTACTAGTATTACTAATACAAGGAGAAAAAGATATAGGATTCTCTTTTAAATCTGGTCAAAACTTTGCTTTCCCTTGTTTTTTCCCCAGTGCAACCCACATCCATGGCGTAACTCTGGAACACGCTACCTCTACCATAGCCTGCATAACGCTGCACCCCTGCCCTGCCCTGTTTCATCGCTCTGCCACCTTTCTCGGCTTTTCGTCCCTACCGCACTCGCCACTACGCCTACCGTCATGTCGCCGAGCATCTAGCTGCCGGCCACTGCCTTGCCACGCGCAGCCACGCCTTCAATTCGTACACCGGCCCCTACCGCCTCGTTCAAGCTGTCATGAACGCCGCCCCACCGGCGCACCATCACCGGCCACCATACAAAGGCAACCATGGCAAGGAGACCTCAACGCCAAAGCCATCTTCCTCCACTTTCAAGCCGGCCAAACCCACCGCTCAAGTTCCCTTGGCCACTTCTTCTATCAAGCCTCACCGCTCGCACTCCTCCGGCAAACTCCATCCTCTGTCATCTTCATCTCCGGCATTGCAGAAGAAACTGTGATCTCTTGTGCCCCACATCCAGGCCGTCTTCTTGAAGCTTCCCCGCCACTCACCATTGGAGTAGAAGTCCAAGCAAAAGCCACAAGAGCACACCCCCCCTCAAACCAAGAACGCCAAACTACGTTGGTCGAGAAGAACTCAAGACATGCTTACTCCCATGGCTCGAATCCTTGAGGTGTGTGACCTAGATTGTTGGTTTGTGGTAGTGACGTACGTCTGCCGTGTGTGCCAGATCTTGATGCTCTTAGCGTTCTACTATCATATAACCCGCCCGCTCCCGCATGAGCGACGTTGATGTATCCTGGAAGTGTAAGCTATGATCTAGCCTGTTAAGAGCCAGTATGTATCTTCGTACAAGTCTCTGAGCATACTAGTTTTTCCAAACTCGAGTCTGGGAATCATGTTAACCAATCTCGGTGTTCCTCTGTGACTATCATTGCCTCTGAATATGTTACCCTAACTCCAGAGTCTAATCTTACTTTTGATTCCTTTCTTCACTGTCAATCTTTAACGCTTCTTTTTGCTACTCCTTTATATTCCTTAGATACATCCCTTCTTGTTAGATTATCCATCAACTGCTTAACTGTTAATTTTTGGGCTTTATTGTGGAGCCTTGTCACATGATCTGAGATGCCACGACGGAATCAAGGTTCTCGTGTATCTAATATCGTTTTATGTAGGCGGGCTTGTACTTGGAAGGTCAGTACATCCTGACAACCAGTACATCCCTACTTGCAATAAACGATAAGGATTACACAATTGTGTCACTTGGAGCGCGTAGGTATTTCAGATTTATGTGGATACGGCTTATTGCAATGATTTTCGTACAATCTTCCACACCTTTTGGTCTTCTTCCATAAATCTCTCCAAGGCTTTCTAATGTAACAAATTTTCCTTATCCCCACCTCACTCTAATTTCGCTTTATCCTGGGAATCTCGGGACGAGATTCTTTTAAGGGTGTGGGACTGTAACATTCCAGCTCAAAAAGAAAAAGAAAAAAAAGGAAAAGAGAAGCGCCGCCATGGCACGGCATCGCCCCCTCCATTCCACGCCAGGCCGGGCTACCCCACGCCCCCTCCATTCCACGCGTCGAGCTCGCACGCGCCATCACCCCTCTCCCATCCCCCTTCGCCGCCACCTCACCGCCGGGCCACATTTCCCTTCCCCCGGCCGGCGGCTCACACCCCTCACCCCGCCTATAAAAGCCTCTACCCCCGCTCCACCCACACCACTCATCCCCTCTCCGCCCTCACCGCCGGCCACCGCCTTTCCCCACTACCCCGCGAGCTCCTCGCCGCCGGACCCTAACCCTAGCAGGGGCGAGGAAAAGAGAGAGAAAGAGGGAAGGAGCAGAGGGAGGAAGGAAGAAGAAAAGGGAAGGGAAGAGGCTTACCTGGTGCAGCTCTTCGCCGGCTCCTCCTCGCTCGCCACCGCCGCCGTGCATCGCCGCCACCGCCGTCGGGAAGAGAGGTGAGGAGGGGAGGGAGGAAGAAAGGCCGGGCCGCGTCGGCCGTCGGCCACGCAGGCCTTAAGCTGCTCGGCCAGTGGGCCGAGCAGGCCGTGGGCTGGGCCGCTGCGAAGCCAAAATCGCACCACTAGCGAAACATTGCTCCCAACACAACCTTTTTTTCTGTCGAGCTGTTTCGGGCTACGAATCAATAATATCCCAAGAGCTATATATGTGCAAGTGCAAGATAGAGTACAGACCAAGGGACCAATGGACCAAACTTCAGATTTCAAAAAGGCTACATTCACATCTCCAAAAAGTATGCAGTATGAACCACCCATATAAAAGGGCACGAAATGTGTGGCAAATGTGATTTCAACGCCTTCCCCCGATTTGTGATGGGATTCCTCCAATCCTGAGCATTCCTGTATGTGAATAAAGTGAACAGCACAGATCACCCAAGAAACCAACTGAAACAGGCGAGGCATAGAAATCTATGAAAATTGCATTGCTTACGAAATCAAAGAATTTAAGTAACTACAGATCGTTTTTAGAAGTAAATAACCAAGCATTCGCGATATGTCCGCTTATAATTTCCCCAACAAAATTCAGAACGAGCAGCTTTTAGTAAATACCTCCCGGTCCCAGATTCCAAAATCCCTTGGCGGAGGAGTGGATCTCCAGCGCGCGCGGGACAAGCAGCTGCTTGCATCCCGCTGAGTTCGCGCACGGCAAGCGTGAGGATGCGGGAGTCGGTGGCGGCTGCGGCGAGGTCCAATTTCGAAGGCGGCAGCCGGCAAGGCACCCGCGTGGCCGCGCCGTCCACGAGAGAGGACGCGACGGCGGGGGTGGAGTGGGCTTGGCGGCCGACTTGGCCCATTGAACAAATGAGGAAATCGGGTTTTTCTTTTTCAGCCTGAGTATGTAATGGCCTGCTTGGTTGAGGCCGTTGCCAACTTGCTCCGCAAAGCTTGGGTGCGCTTCGAGTTTGGGATTGCTCTCCAGAAAGGGTTCAAAAAGGAAAAAGTCTAATTTACCTCCCTCAACTATGTCTAATGTCCAGCTTTCCTCCCTAAACTCCAAAACCGGGTAACTCACCTCCCTATATTTCAAAACCATTTGTTTAACCTCCCTACCCTGTTATAAGCGATTTTCAAAGGTGGATTTATCTTTTCTAATGAAAAATAAATCTAGTAAATACCGTTATTAAACCAAAAAAATATCCCTAAGCTTTTAAACATTCTAAGAAAAATCCTAGAGATGGATTGGGACTCGATAAACTCAAATAAAATATTTAAAACTAGTGAAAATATCAATAAAATCTTCTAAAATGTAAAATTATAAAAACAAAATTAATATTAAAATTTTCTAATCTATATCTAATTGCATCTTAAATACTTTCTGCAATAAAAGCATGAGATGAAGCTAACATGAATATATTCACAATAAATACATTCAATGTTAATATATGTTACATTTATAATGGTTGTATCTCATATTTATATTCTAAAAAGTTCCTAATTTTTTATACATGAATTATAATATTGTGGTAATTTTCCATTTTTTGGATATTTTTCTTATTTTACTTGAGCTAAATATAATTTTTGGAATATTTTATATATTTTAACGATATCTAAATAAGTTATTTGGGTTTATCATGTCTCAATCTATCTCTATATTTTTTTCTTAGAATTTATAGAAGTTGAGGGATATTTTTTGTGGTTTAATAACCTCATTAGGTATTTACTAGATTTATTTTAAATTGAAAAGACAAAACCACTTTTGAAAACCGTGTATAACCGAGACAGGAGGTTAAGTGAATGGTTTTGAAAGTAGAGGGAAGTGGGTTACCCAGTGTTGGACTTTAAGTAGGAAAGCTGGACTTTGGGTATAGTTGAGGGAGGTAAAATGGACTTTTTCCTAACAAAAATGCTGAGATTGGCCATCCAAACAGCTCCGTTAAGTTGGGCCAGCAATAGCAAATCCATCAAGATCCATCAAACGGGCGACGTACCATCATTAAATTAAGCTAGCTGCTCTCTCTCTCTCTCTCTCTCCATTTTTGTTTACTATATATCTTTGTGCCCTTCATCCTCGTGTGTTGATACTGATAAAATAAATAGTAGATAAATAATATTCTAATTTTATTGGCAAATAATTAGTATACAAATTATATATTAAAAAATATCTTGATCTTATTGATCGGTTCAATAGACAACATTTTATTTAAAATATATTTTTGAAAATATTTTTTATTTAAAATCTTTAATAGCTATTATGCTGGATAAAAAATGGACAACTATTGATTTATCTCATCTATTTACAAAGTTTTAACTTTGTTAAAAACCATCTCGAGAACAAACAAATCACATGATAATTTAAACATAGTTTTTTACCAAAAAATATTTAAAATATAAAATTGCTATGATACTGGATCAAATCAGAATGGGCCGCTTTTTCTTTATAGCATCTATTTTCAAATATCCAAGATTTTTTGTACCATTGTGAGTGTAAATTTTGACATGATAACGATCAAGACCATCAGCCAAATATAACAACACTAATATTAGAATATTACATGGATCCCAAGACGTGTAAAAAGTGTTGCTACTTCTCATCCCTCCATGCAAGCAAAACAGGATCATTCTAGGGTAATATATAGCAAGAGTGAGATATAAGACTTCAACAAGTGAACTTGTTTGAACAAATTATTTAAACTGTTAATTCAATAAACATCAAGTTAATCATGAGTAGAAGCATCATATAGAGATCAACAACATGATAAAGAGCAAGGTGGCATTGTATTGATACAATAGCATCTACAGGACTACGGCTTGCTCCAAGAGCACTTCAGAATAGTTAAATAATTTTCTTATCAACTTGGCTAAAGTACCCCAAAAATAGTTGTATCACTTTCATTCACAAACCTAGCTCAAATGCGATGTATATGAATGGCACCAAATACCACAACATCTCTTATTACCTTCGTCATTAACATATACGATGTATGCCACATACCATCATCAAAATCTACGCATACCGTGAACACAACATGCATCTTCACTTTATAAACATCACAAAAAACCAATATAAAAGAACATTCATATATTAATTAAATAACTCAAAATCTGAGTTAAATTATGTTAGATGATGTTCTAAACATTTAATTAGGCTGAGGTAGAATAAACAACAAGTGAAAGCACGTAGAAAACCAGAGCGAGGCCGATAGGCATGGTCTGAAGCACTACCACATGTTATCAAACAACCACCTCAGCATAAATACTCATACAAACATATAGAGAAAATATATAAAATGCTCATACAACATGTGTCGTCAATTTCTCACAAAGCAGCAATTAGACATTCGACCAAATGCAATAGTGACGCTCCACATTTTTCTATGGGAACACTGCCCATCCAAAAATTAAGAAAATTATGCAAAAGATACAAACATCACCAACATCTACAACTTCTTTGATAGAGCTCTTTTAAGTTTGATGCCTCTGAGATGATCGAAACAGGCGCACAAGAGAATTAACTTCTTTCATGAGAGAACTAAATTGATCCACTAAGCCTAACATATCTGGAGTTCTACTCAACATCTAACAACATAAATATGTCTCCTTTATCTTTTACTTCCCATCTTTCCCCTCTGCTCATCTTTTTGCCTTTGTTGAAATGCGGTTTGTGCAAGGGAGCGTACGGGGAGTGGTGGCTCTATGTGGGGGTAGCTAGAGGGTGTAGGACATGGTAGATTAGGATTTTCTCCTCTTATTTAATTAAATCTCATCCCTCCAAAAATTTGATCCCATGTAACACTTTGACCCAAACTTGAAGTATTACATGTAATGTAAGTAGTCAAAATGGAATGCATCAGACGAGCTCTATCATTGATGGTCTCTAAATTTATCTATTTGCCTCTCTTTTAAATGTGCGATTGACCTTTTGCCACTTTACACTTTCCAGCATACAAAACACAAAATCAAAACTTTCGATAACAAAAACCAGAAGGCTCTTGGGCATTACAAAAGTTATGGGCTAGTTTCATTTAGTTTTCATCGTGGTTCTTCTCCACATACATGACACAAATGAATAGGCAAGTATGCGAAAGACAAAGGAGAACACAATGTACGTGGATTCAATCCTTAGACAGTTGATAGCTAAAATCTGCTACTCTTTTTTAACTCCCCCTATAGCACCTGCACCGAGGCTTATGGCAACAAAAAAGTAGGTTGATTATATAGTGGTACATGGTACTACCATGCACATAAATCAAGAACATAGTGCGAGGATGGATCAGGTAGTGCTCACATGAGGTCTCGTATGTCTAATATCATATATTCTGGATGAGTGGAAACAGGCTGAGCGTATGCAGTGACTCCGAGATGAACTGTGTTTGGTTGGCTGCATGAGTGGTTGTAGTGATATGTGTGAATGTGCTTGGTTGGTTGCATGAGCGGATGCATGTGATTCCAATGTGAGACTGATGAGTGGACCCAAGGTAGACACATTGCATCCACTGAGCCTACATGAGCGGAGACAGCCAAATTGGAAGTATCCATCGGGCCAAAATGAGCTGTATTTTTGCATCCGCTCATGCAGGTTGCATTCGCTCGTGCAGGCAACCAAACACTATTCTCTATGAATTCATATGGCTCCACCGGTGCAGGATAAGCTCATGCGAGCAACCAACCATTGCTGTCATGCCCATTTGACTTCCAAAAATACTTAGTGTAAGATGTTTGCGCAAAATAATGTTTGTGTAAACAAGTGTAAGGTTGTTGTACAATTACGATGCACCTTTAGTTAGGCTATCTTCAGAACTAAACCTCCTAACGATGACCTTGCCCCATCACTATCTTCTTGCTTTCTTAGGAAAAATAAAATCAAGAGCCAATTTTGTAAAAAAACAAATGAATTGGCATGAAAGTTTGTTTCCAAAATCCAAAAAACAAATTAAAATACCACCCTCCTTCTTTTGACATGAAACTCTTCTGAGCTAAACATGCACAGAAACTACACGACAAGTTATCCACTCGAAAAGAAATTTGATTAAGCTTGTAAAGAACAATAACAACATTTACACTATGAAAATAGTATTATTGGATAAATTGTGAAATACATTTTTATAGAATATTTTTGGGTGCGGTAGGTGTTCGATACTCTTTTTGTAAAGTTTGAATTTGAATAGAACATATAAAGGTATTTATTTGATACCCCCAAAACCCCTATGAGGCCATGTTATCTTTGTTGGTTTTTTAAATACTAGTTAGACGTAGACGCTCACACACGCATGTACACTCGCCCCATTGAATACGCGCACGTAAACCCTACTTCTATGAGCACCTCCGAAAGACTGGACCGGCTCTTCCGATCTTAAGATTGACGAAGTCACCGCAGGCGCATACTCATCCGTACAAATACACACAACCCAAATCCTATCCTATGAGCACCTTCGCAAAACTAGGCTGGCTGTTTCGATCCTGAGATTAGTGAAGTCGTTATAGGAGACTCGCTATCGACAAGCACGTCTCGTACCATTGAAACAACAATGTCGGTTATATCCTAGAAGAAATCCACGAAAATGCAACACATGTATCAAGTCGACAATTCGAACCTAAATAGACAGATTCCACCGTAAAGAACACAAATCTTTCGCGTCTGCTCATGGTTTTTCTTGTGAATATATTACCATATTTGCGCGTGACCAATTTTGTGAGCAAAAGGCAAGAACAAAAGAAGCAAATGCACGAGAATTTGATGAGAAAATGCTTGTGAATCCGTTGTTGAAGCCTTGTTTAGTTCCTGCAATTCAACCAAAAGTAACGCATTGGAAAAACATGCCCCTCTCTCTACGACAGGCTTCTCAATGTACTTTTTCTACATAAAATTCAACCAAATTGCAGGAACTAAACAAGACCTCGGTTTGCAAACATTTTTAGCTTCTACACAGGTATCAGGCCTTCCGAAGATTTGCCTCACACCGTTGGACCCACACTGTCACGCCACCAATAATCAGTCCCCCCTAGTCAACCGTCAACACAAGAACAATTAAATAATTAAAAGGATAATGAAAATAAATGGGAGAATAAATAAGAGGGGAAAGTAAAGAGCCGGTTCGTCGTCGAAGATTCCCAAGTCCCCCAGCCCAAACCCAAACAAATCCTTCTGAGAGAGGAGAGCCGCCGCCGCCGCATCCGCCATGTCGGGAGGGATCGCCCGCGGCCGCCTCTCGGAGGAGCGCAAGGCCTGGCGCAAGAACCACCCCCACGTCCGTGCCTGACTCCGGGTGCCCTCTCCCTTTCTCCTCTGGCTCGCGCCGCCGCCCGATTCGAGTCTCGATCTGATCATCTTCTTTCTTCCGCAGGGGTTCGTGGCGAGGCCAGAGACGCTGGCGGACGGGTCGGCGAACCTCATGATCTGGAACTGCACCATCCCCGGCAAGCAGGGGGTAAGCACCGGAAACACCCCTTCGATTCGATTAGATTAGATTTGATCCGGCTCGATTTACCTGGGGAAAAAGTTTAGTTGTATTGGTAATCATGCGAGGATGCCAATTTAGGAAAATCGCTGTGTCCTGTGCGAAATCGCTGTAGACTGGAGTGGTGCTTTAATTTTAATGTATTTTATTTTGTGAAACACATGGTCTATGGTATTTCATCACCTCTTTATTGTACTGCTTTTTTAGTTGTTAATTTACTTGGTCTGTGGATAGTAGGGACTGTGTGTTCCACATATTCTTTCATTAACTGCAATCTAGGACTGTCAGGTGTGATTTGATAGGCGGCTTTTCAGCTTAGTCACACCATAGGATTAGGCGTTCTAATATCATCAGGAAGTACCAGATTGCATTTCATGACAGTGTCTGGACTGGTGTTTAGGTCTTTGGATTATGTGCCACCACCACCAGTATCTTGTCTTGCTGTTTCATAGTGTTCTGTAGCTCAGATAATCTTTGCATACCATGTTCTTGGCTAAATGTTGGTTTGTTTATATTCTCTTTCACCTGTATTTCTCCTTGCTGTTTGTAAACATTTAAACAAGGTTGAAAACATTGATCTACATTTATTATCCTTTGTTAAACCCTTCTCTTTTGCTGATTACTTCAAAGCATTCTGGAATTTGTTCAGGTCCAAGGTTTTGAATTGTGTATCATTGTGCTCTCTGACCACCCATCTCCCTTTTTTTCTCTATTTTTTCCTTTCTGTGATGATATTTTCTCCAGTACCATTTGTATTTTAACAGCCCCTTTGCTTCTTGCAGACTGATTGGGAAGGTGGGTACTACCCTCTTACCCTTCTTTTCAGTGAGGACTACCCTAGCAAACCTCCCAAGTGCAAGTTTCCACAGGGTTTTTTCCACCCAAATGTCTATCCTTCAGGGACAGTCTGCCTTTCAATCCTTAACGAGGATAGTGTAAGCCAAGCTATTTCTAGGTTTAAATTGCGTCCAAGTTTGTTCTGGATTTTCAGTTATCAATGTACGATTTCAGGGTTGGAGACCTGCTATCACTGTTAAGCAGATTCTAGTTGGAATACAGGACTTGCTTGATCAGCCTAATCCAGCTGATCCTGCACAGACTGACGGTTATCATCTTTTCATCCAGGTAAAAAGAAATATTGAACAAGAATCTGCTATTGATTATTATTCTTTCACACAAGATTAACTATTTTTTTAAAAAAAAATCAGGATGCAGCAGAATATAAGAGACGTGTTCGTCTGCAGGCCAAGCAGTACCCTGCTCTGGTCTGAGGATGTTGGGATGCTAGAGATCCATGACCCATCCTGCACATCCGCATAATACCTGGGACATCTTCACTTGTGCGTCTGATGAATATGCATTTGACAAGATATAAGTTCTCTGGAGTGTTGCCAAGTGTAAACTTGAACGTTTTGTGATCTGTAGCTCCGGCATTGGCTTAAAACAAAATGGTTTCCGTAACTGCTGCAAGTGCTGACACTTTGATGGCATTCAACTTAATCATTTGTTGTGTCTGTAATCTCACTGCAATATAATCTGGATTTTGTGTGTTATTATAAAAAATTCTACTTGGGAGATGTACCTTTTGGCTTTTGCCCCCTGTTTGATGTTGCCATTTTCAAATGCATTAGTTGAAGAAGTGCCGATGTTGCCATCCACTTCGCTTGTCGAATTTCATGATGCGTGCTGCCAGTTTTCAGTAGCCATCTCTGATTGCATTGATTTTACACTTCTTGTTAAAGATTGTCGATCTGACTAAGGTGCTGGGACTTACTTGCCGATAGCATTGTTTGATGGAGTATGGGTTTTATCATTTGTCGAGGAACGAGTATGTCGGCGACCCCTAAATAGATTGAACCGACTGTTTAAATATTTCACTAAGCTTTGGGTCGACTGTATAAATATTTCATTAAGCTTTGGGTTCTGAGTTGTGAGTTGTGACAAACTGACTGTCTATGTTCATATTGATTTTCTTGCAACTTTTCTCTCCAGAAATTCTGGATTTCTTTAGCACGGTCATAATTTGTGTATTTGGGGGAATTTGGATTTAGGCAAAGTTCACATCAATAATAATGCTCGCGTCAAACCCACTGCTGCTCCTGGAGGGGGGGCAACGCGCGACAACTCTGGATGACTTGAACTACTAGAACAGAGGAAACAAAGAGCAGGGCAGAGCGTCTCAGCATCACAGCTCAGCTCCGGGAAACTTCTGCTACGGAACGACGTGGTTCGCCGGGCCTCTCAGGAGAAGTTCACGCGGGCCTCGTACGTGAGGCCGAGGCACCAGTTCGCCGGCGCGACGTTGCTGGCGACGACGGTCTGCCGTGTGGTGTAGGAGGTGACCCTGAAGCTGAGGGCCCCGCCGCCAAGCTGCGCGAAGGCCTGGTACGCGGCGCCCCAGTTGTGGGTCATGCGCACCCACGCGCCGTAGCCGCTCCTCACCGACATCTCCGCGACGTCGCCGGCGCCGGCCACGTTCATCACGTACGCCAGCAGCCAGTAGGCGTTCCCCTGGAGCGCGAACCGCAGGCCGCCCCGCCGCACGCACGGCACCCGGCGGTACATGACGGGCACGATGCCGGCGCGCCACTGGGCCATCCTCATGAAGGCCGGCTTGGAGAGGTCGAAGTGAGCGCGCGGCGGGTTGCACCACCCGCCGTTGTTGGAGTCCTGCGCCCAGTTGGGCGGGCACAGGTTGGTCGCCGTCACGGTGATCACCGGCGAGCCCCTGTAGCACGAGGGAGAACCCGTGCACCGGATCTGGTAGCACGTCCCGCACCCGTACCCGTCCTTGAACAGCGTCGTGCTCAGCGCCGCCGTGTCCGTGCCGTACCCGGTCGCGAACAGGTTGCCGTACCCGCACGCCCCACCTGTGGAAAGGGAACATTCCGACACCCGTAAGCAAATGAGAAATGCCAGCAGAAAGAAAGAAACGTGGGAGATGGACCGAGAAAGAAAGAAATGTGGGAGATGGACCGGCACTGCCAAATGCATCATACCCATGGTCTCTGCGGCGGTCTCGTCGCCGTAGAACGTGGCGTGAGCCGGAGTCCACTGCAATGCCGTGAACCTCGCGTTCGCCGTGGTGGCGTCACAGGCCAAAGCCATGGCGAGGGCCAAGATGGCTCTGGATGGAGAAGCCATGGCTCTGTTTGTTTCTGCTCGTGGTGTTCTATTACTCTTGCTTGAGAAACTGAGCTCTCGTGCACAAAATGCAAGGGCTAAAGGCGAGTGCAATGTATTTATAGCTTGCATCGGATCGATCAGTCGGAGAGGTAGTTGCTGATGATTGGGAAGAACACATCGTTCACGTCTTCGCGCGACGACGTGCGCGCACGCCGGCGAGCCGTGGACATTGGTACGGCTTTGATAGGAATACGTGCGGGCAAGAAACCGAGCTGTACTCTGTTATTCTATCCTTTTTTTGGCGGTTCGGCAGATTGGATATTGGATATTGGAAGTCTCTGTCTCCTGATCAAAATATTTTAGCCTGTTTCGTCCTTTTAGTTTGGGGAGAATGTTTTTTTCCCAATATATGGTTGACATTTGGTTCGGAATCTTTGGGTTTTCTTGAGAAGCCGGGGACGAATAAAAGTTCCTTTTTATCCAAGAAGTATTGGCAAGAATGTGGCATAATTTATTTGCAAAGGCATTATATAATATGGTGATCACGCCGGCCGACAAGGTCTCGAAATATTTCGATTTCATTTGAAGTAGTTAAATTTTATGGTGCTCGCAAATGGTCAACTGTGATTGCTGTGTCGGCTTTGCATTCACAGAGGGTTCAACATCCCACAAGTTCGCATTTGTGTCAAAAATCAGACACTTCGTTGAGGCAGCTAAATAAGATGGATTCCATCCAACACTTAGCATCAACTATCGACAATGGAGGTCAAAGGCACCTGCTTAATTTGCTTTCGCAATAACCAGTGGCGTAGCTAGGATTCAACTAAAGGGTATGCCATGTCAATTTTCCATATACAATTTGGTACATTCGGTTCGACCTATATATAATTTGGTAAACAATTTTAAATATTGCCAACAAAAATAATAAATCGAGTCTTAAATTTAACAATTAAGCACTAAAGTTGTATAAATTACAATCCAAATAGTCAAACATATTGCATCCAAAGTATGCATAAACAAAAGCTTACACAATTGTCATGTTATTTCTTGTCCGGTCTATGCTTTCTAAAGGCCATGGAAGTCTCTATTATAGCTGTGGTTATGTAATTTGAGCCCTTCCTACCTTGGAACTCAAATCGGCGGTTGTGGTTGCGTGGGGGCCTAAGGACGGAAGAGACGCTGAGCCGGCGGCCGTGGATGGGGCAGTGCTGACTCAGCCGCTCAAGGGCAGTATAGCAGCCAGCAGATGCTAGAGCCGGAGCTACTGCCTGGAACTGAGGAGAAAGACGCCGTCGCGGAGCAGCGGAGGCCGGAGGGCGGAGTCGGAGCAGCGTTCGCCGGTCGGCATGGCGGCGCTCCAACAGAGACGCGGCGCGGCCTCACCTCATGGCCCTCGTGTTTTTTTTTTATTCCTCAGATCTGAAGTACAAGTTGTAGTATCTGAACTCACGCCCAAACGCACACCACTCTCCACTCACACACCCACACACACCACAAAGGCGCAAGCTAGACCTAAACTTATACACGCAAACACGCCTACAATATATTCACGAAGACGGAGCTTCGCTTAGCGACGAGGGCGTCGCCTCCTATTGTGCTGTATAGGCGCCTGAGGATAACCACCGAAATAAACTGGGGAGTAAAAACTCCTGGTGAGCACCGACGCCGAAGCCAGGCTTCGAGCGTGGGCGGGCAGGGAGCCCACCGGCATCCCTTGCCAACTGAGCTACGGCTCAGTCCTCCATGGCCCTCGTGTTGAAGCGCAGCAATGCGTGCGTGGTGCGTGAGCACAGGGCTGCTGCGGCCTTTGGGGCTTGCGGCGAGCGTGCAGTAGAAAGCTAGTAAAGCCTACAGGCCTGTGGGCTGTGGCTGCCTTGGGCTGATGCCAAGTTTTTTTTATCTAGGCCAAAACTTTAGGTATGCCAAGGCATACTTGGCCCACCCATTAGCTACGCCACTGGCAACAACACTGAAACTACAAAAGTTAAACAAGAAAGCAAATTCTGTTGTGGAGAACTACAAATATATTCTCATTGCCACATCTTATTGCTATGAAGTACAGTATGTCCCAGAAACAGAGAAATGAGGATCAATGCTCACAAATCACAACTCAGAACTCACTCAAACAAGAAAATCACCTAGACAAACAGGACACAGTATACATATGTAGCTAGCCTATTCTCTCTCTTTTTTTTTCTGAAAAATGAATCTTCATTCTAACCAGTTGGTTCATAGCCTCGATGGCTATCTATATCCATATCCGACATGAGGCGGCACCTCTCTTTTTTTTTTTGAAATAAACGCCACACTTTTACCAGCGAGACATCTGCTGCATCGGAGGCACAGACATGGTGTTGAACGTGCCGTCCCTCTTGTCCATCTCCACCTTGTGCTGCGTCTGAAGATACATTTTGCAATGCCATTACAAGACTCTTCAAGAGTGAGGGAATGGGATTACCTGAGCTGACATGAAAAGTGAGTGTGCAATTACCTGCATACACGAGCAAACCCTGCACACACACACAAAGAACATAACCGGCACAAGATCAGCACGGTGATGTCGATTTCAAGATGCAGAGATGGACCAGAGCCAGAGCCTGGAAGAGACAGAGAGCGTGAGGGGAGCCCTTACGTCCAGTAGACCAAGTTGGACATGCAGGAGATGACGTGCGCGATCTCCGCCAGCTCGCTGTTGCCGACGATGCAGGCGACGAGGGAGCAGATGCAGGCGAGCTGCTGCAGGAAGAACATAAAGGCCTGCAGCAGAGAAGAGGAAGAGAGAACTGATTGAGCTGTTACTCGACCGGTGTCCATCAGATTATGAATCAATCAATCCTGGGGACCGAATTGCTGAGGAGGAGAGAGGTAAACTGAAGAAGCAGGCAGAGGCAGCACGCACGATGATGCAGTTGTCGCACTGCGTGGTCTGGATGTTGAACTCGTCCTGCAGCAGGAACCGGGTGGATGCCACCGAGTTGCCGAAGCAGCAGAACACCTCCGTCGCGAGGCACACCTCGGGGCACTGGCTCTCGCCGCACTTGCCGCTGCACGGCATGTACCCAGCGCAGCACACGTATCTGAAAACGAGCACAGGAACATGCGGTTTAGCTATGTCGATGCGAAGGGGACTCAGGAAAATACTGCATCCCCGCGCTTCAGATCATGAGAATTGACCGCACGATGACAGAACAAGAAACCGAAACATCGGAGGACAGGTTTAGTACCTTGACATGTCATTGTAGAGCGCGCGTCTGCGCAGCATGTAGGACACGCATGGGCCGCTGGACACGAGGAAACAAAAACAGAGATAGATGATGTAATTTACGAAGTTCTTAGCAGCAAACCAAGCAGAGATTCAGAAATCGGGAGAACTGAGCCCCTTAGCTCACCACCACAGCGAGAGGCAGCACCCTGCAGGAGGAAAGCAAGAAATTTTTGCATCAGTCCATCAGTCACAGGAAAGCAAGCCAGCAGATCAAGATCATGCCACAAAAAAAGAAGAAGAATGAAAGGTATGATTCTTCGGATGTCGATACGCACATGGGAGGTCCGCGACGACGGCGTTGGTGAGGTCGGTGTGCCAGACGTTGCGGTAGCTCTGCCGCAGCTGCATCTTCTCCATCATGGCCTCCGACTGCGCCCCCGCCATCTCGCCGGCTGCCGGACTCTCGATCGGCTGCGCTGCGCTGCGACCGCGACCCGGCCGGCGAATGAGACGGCGGAGCAGTCACGAACCAGAGACGACGGCTCTGGCACGCGGGCGACGAACGGCTTGCTTTAATGGGTGCGCGTCGGATTTTCCCTCTTGCGTAACGTGCCGCGCCGGCCGGGCGAGTCATTGGAAGTTTCGATCGGTCCAACGCGACGACCAAAGGAAGGCGGGCGAGGAACGGATCGGGGAGACTTCGGAGTGGGGTGGGGCAGGCGCCGGAGTTTGAAAAGTGGCTTTGGGTGGCTGAAGAAGTTTGCAGGAAAATTCCGTGCGATTGCGCGTCCCGGAGCCGGCTTCGAGCACAAGGGACTTGGTCGTTGCTATTGGCTTCTAGTGCTGCACGGTAAGCAAGCAGGTGAAGCAGTACTAGAATCATACGGGCTAAGCTCATGTTCCTCCATATTCTTTGTTCCCGTCAAGTCTTACCACATACGAAATGGAATGGGTCGGTGCTTATTAGTGGCGAAAAAAGAAGAAGCAGAATTGCAGAGCCTGCATTGGTTATCACTGTCATGTTTTCCCTCAGGTCGCCGGAAGATTTTGGTTGGCTGGTGAACGTATGCTCCTCGTTCCAAGTGGCCGTCGACTGTGTAATGGGCCACCCAATGAGCCAGCAGGGCAAGCGGCACGCTGGCCGCGGTCACGATCTGCTCCAACCCGGCAAGGACTGTGGCCCGCCGGCGTTTCGCTTAGGGCATCAGCAATGTTTACTACCAAATCTGTATATAAGAATGGGTTCTGCGTCGATGGTAATAGTTGTTCAAAAAACCACAATGTGAAATAAGCAGAAGTAGGCATTAAGATGGGTCCTACACTCAACAAAAAGCAGCACACACCAATCACCATTGTCCTTTCCCTATGTTTGCACCGGAGAGCAGAGAGAACAGTTGGATGAGAGAAAATTAAATATTGTTTATTTCTTACCACCACGTCAAAGCCCTATTACTAAGGCCTTGTTTAGATGGGTGGAATTCGATTGAATTCAATGATTGGAAGTGCATTGGGAATTGAAAAAGTAGAGAGGGGACACGTAGTTCAATGCGTTGTTTTTGATTGAATTGGTACCCTTTTTGCGAATCTAAACAAGACCTAAGTTATACTAGTTTTTTACTGGTTCCACAATGAGACTGCCTAGTAAAATCAGTGCATTTAAAATCAGTCCACAATGAGTACTTTTAGGCCATCCCCAACCCTCCTCCATAGCATTAATGAGGGCGCCATGTAAACAATTTGGTGATGTTCCAAGAGAGTTAAAAAGGTGAGAGAAAGAAATGATTTCTCATGCAAGAAACCATGTCTACACAAGAACCAAGAAATAAATGAGAGGATAGGGCGAGAAAGGAGAGAGGAGATTGAATGATGATTTATTTTGAAGAAACTATGCATTTGGTAAGTAGTTTCTATGGTAGTGTCTATGTGACATGGCAACTATGGAAACTATATAGTAGTGTCTTAGGTTGGGGATGGCCTTAGAGCACACTGTGACTGCCCTTAGGCCAGTCTTAGTGCATGGTTTCATTGCACAATTACCAAGATTGCAAACTAGGTAACTGTGCCAGATAAGTGTCATGGGGATGAAACTTCTCTCTCATCCCATGAAACTCTCACATTCTCTCTCTTATCAAGTCATCAAAAATGTTGATGTGGCACGGAATTCAATGCCCATGAAACTCTCCATTAAACTCCCATTGAGACTGCCCTTAGGGCAGGCCCAACATGGAGAGCAGAAGTTGTTGGCTTCGGCAAAAACAAAACCGGGCCACCTAGACGGGGCAGCTATGAGGGCACCCGCAGCGGGGCCGATAAGCTCCCTACAAGAGAGCCACGTAGGAAAGAGAAGGAACTGTCGCTAGAGCTGGCGAGAGCCGCTAGCACGTGCCTCGCGGTGCTAGGCGGGCCCCACAGTAGATGCAAACGAGATGAGGCGGGTTCAACCGGAGAAAGAAGCATGGATACGGGCTGAATCGGGGGAAGAAGCAACACACCGGAGTCGATGCTGGCTGAATCCACCGCGCCGTGGGCTGGGGGAGGGCATGGCCACCGGCGTAGCCGTAGCCCGGAGGCGGCACCTGGATGGGCAAGCCGCCGGCCATGGGCGGCCTAGGCGAGCTCGGCGCGAGTAGCACGGCCCAGCCGCACGTCGCGGGCATCGTCGGTCGTGGCTCCACCAAGCATCACGGTCTGCCACAAGCCACAGGTGGCCTAGGAGAGCTCGGCGTGGGCGGCGCTGCCGGCCATGTCTCGCAGGACCATCGTCTTTGCATAGGACTGCAGGCGACGCCGGAGCTGGCCGCTGCCGGATCTCCATGAGCTCGAGGCCGTCAGCTGGCTTCCATCGTCAACGGCACGAGCTTGAAGCTGTACCGCCAGCAGACTGGGAGTTGGAGGAGAAGCTCCAGGCAAGGACGTTGAAAAAGGGACTGAAGCTCGCGCACAGGGCACATGGCGTGGCCGTGGCACACGCTGGGCCGGTGCCGGGCGCCAAGTTCTGATCTCTGTGTTCTCCCGGATGAGGGAGATGGGAAAAACTAAGGGGGTGTTTACTTCCCACAGAATGCAAAACGTTTTGCAAAACACACGTTTCCTAATGCACTTTTTCTCTCTGTGACACGCAACCCAATGCAGCTCCATTTTGCAAACTGAAGTGAACTAAACACCACCTAAACTATATGTGGGACCCACATTGTCTTGCGATAAAGATGAACTGATGGGCTGGTTGCCGCTTATGCTCTCTACAAGTTGAGCTGTCATTGACACATCGGAGTTATAGAGAGCTGCTCACGTTTACTGCTACGGGTGCCCTGAGGCTATCCGCACTCGTCATACTCTATTTTCATCCTCTAAAAGGAATATTCTGTCCTAGTCATCGAGATTCTCTCCTCTATATCAATTTCTCCCGCACCCGTCATCCTCTATATCAACTACCCTATATTTTATTCAACCATCTCAACTACCATCTCCTCTCTCCTCGTTTTTTTTCTTTTCTTTTTTTCTATCTCCCTCCACGGCCTCCTCTGCTCCCTGCGCCGGTTCGGCTCCTCTGCTCCTCCGCGTGCGGGGCTCGGCGGCAGCACCCGTGGTGTCGGCGAGTGGCGGCCCGCAGCAGCGGCGCGAGAGGTGGGGCCGGCGTGGCGTAGCGGATGCCCTGGAAATCCTCTAGGAATAGCGTAACGGGAGGTCTCCTCTCCTTTACCGGATGCTTTACAGTATCCCGCTGCAGCATTTCTCTCCGCTAAAGGCTACTACAGGAAGCTGTGCCGTATCCCAGTGCAGGTAGCCTGAGACTGTTGAGTTCCCAACCCAATCCAACATCTAAATATTTCTTGAGGCTCCAACCTTTTTTTTCTCTGAACTTCGCTTTTTTGCCTTGAATCTTGAACTTTGTCAGATAAAGCTCGGTGCCACTGGCCCCAATACAGTGCTTCAGAGTATGCTTCCACCTTCAGAGTATACTTTGTCAGATAAAGTATCTGCACCCTCTGCAGGCTGCACTCGACCTCTGCGGAGCAACCATCGCTGCTGACATGTGATTTAGTGCATGTGTGGAAGCTGGGGCTCCCAACCCGGTTGGAGCGTTGGGCCTGGCCTTAGGCCACCTCCATGGGTCTACCTCTCGCTGGTTTACGTTGGATTGTGGCAGACGTGGAGAAGTGGGAGGTCTGAAAAACCTTGTCACTGGCGAAGAAGACTTGCTATGCGATTTGTGTGCCCGGAAACAAACCCAATCCACCATTACTTGTTTTCTCTCTTCTAGCTTTTCTGATGCATGGGACGATACTTTTTTGGGATTGTGCTGCTTTTTTCGTGTCAGAGAGGTGAATTATTATGCCATCTATGAAGTTGACGTGGATAGTGAATAGTAGCTAGCAACAAGTTATTTTGTTTGGAGGTGCCCTTACACTGAGCTGAAGCAAATACGTGCAAAGTCGGGAACAGTCTCCAGATCTGAGCTCGCAGATAACAACATGACATTTTTCGGATTTGGACCTATTGGGGCTTTACACAGCTACACCTATTCCCTACACCTATTCTCTCTGTTTTTATTTACATGTTGCTTTAAGTTTGTTCTAAATTAAACTTGGCCAATTTCGACTAAGTTTATAGCAGGGTTTTTCTTCCCGACCGCTACCGGTCCGGTTCCCGCGGTAACCGGTGTAACCGGTCCGGACCGGTAGCGGTACCGGCCGGTTACAAACCGGCCAAATTTAAAATTTGAAATTTGAATTTAAAAAAAATAAAAAAATCAAAAAAAATTCCTAAAAATACTTCAAGGTGCGTAGAATGTAATGATGTCAAAATTTTTCAAATATTAGTTCATTTAGTATTTTTTTGCTGGCATTAGAAGTTCAAACAGCCTACTAAATCAGCACGTTAAACTTCTAATGCCCGCAAAAAATACTAAATGCACTAATATTTGAAAAATTTTGACACCATTAAATTCTACGCACCTTAAAATATTTTTAGGAATTTTTTAGAATTTTTCTTTTATTTTCTAATTTTTAATTAAAATTCGAAAATATGTCAAATTCTTCAATGTTTTCGCAACCGGCCGGCTAACCGCTCAAACCGGCCGGCTAACCGCTCAAACCGTCGGCTAACCGGTGGGAACCGTTTGAACTAGCGTTTTTGGTTTGGATTTTGAATTTGACCGGTTTTGAGCGGTAACCGCGGTTAACCGACCGGTTAACCGCTACCGCCGGCCGGCGGTAACGGGCCACCGGTCGGTAAAAAAAACCCTGGTTTATAGAAAATAATAATAACATGTACAATACTAAATTTGTTTCATTAAATTCACCATAAAATATATTTTTATAGTGCACATGTTAGACAGTATAGTTGTCGCTATATTTTTCTACAAATTTGGTCAAAATTGGCTAAGTTTGACTTAACACAATCCTAATACGACTTGTAAATAAAAATAGTGGGAGTATAACTTATGGCATAACTGCAGCCTTTCATTTATGTCCGCAGGAGATTTTCGCTAAACCACGTCTATAACATTCGTTGCCAAAAAATAGTGGCGATGACCACTCTTGTGTGATAGAGAACCCAAAAGGTGCGGTTTGTGAAATATAAACAAACACGGTGTAGTTTCGTGACCGTTTGGCCAAAAAAGAAGGGCGGATTTGTTATTTCTTACTGTATAATGGTTCTGTGATATCTTTTATTACTACTATTATGTGTTATCATCTTTTTTTCCTTTACGGAAACTGTCATTTTCTTTGGTGATTTAGGGGAACAATCATCTGTCTTTCCTACTTGTGCGGGAGATTTGGTTGGGCTGAATCTGAAGCATGCGCGTTGTTCCAAAGTGTAGTTGGTGGCCTAGCGTGCCAAAGAGTTGGATAGGATAGCCACGTTGTGGGCCATTGGGCCGGTGTGCCGGTTGGGCTGCTTGCGTTAGCTTTTCGTCTGCTTGCTCCAGCCGATGAGACTGAAAGCCAAACGTCCCAACACAGAACCTTGTCGTATTGTCCGACTGCAGAGCTAAGCTCGCAGACAACCGCGATATTTCTAGTATATGTCTAGTTTGTTCTTAATTCTTTTCTAATTAAATATATATTGTTTTACCAGGACTTCCCAGTACAGAATCGGGGCCTCGAGTCGCGCTGTACAAAGCGCTGCGAACTGCATTCCATTGTTCGGTCCAGCGGCCAGAGTTTGCTGGCCCAAATAATATCGAAACCGAATCTTCAGTATCTGCTGGCTCCATCCTAGTGAAATCAAAGTACACATATCGGCATATCTGTACGTTGAGTGTACTAATTCAGGAAAGGAAATCCTAGTTTATGCACACGGAAACGTCGTCTGGCTCATCTGTGCGCCAGCTCTACTCTATAGTAATGTTTATTCTTCCTTGTTAAGCCAAACTAAAGCTCAACTGCTGGCCTAGGAGCTATTATACTACCATTACCAGTAAGCATCTTCTGACCTGCACGGCGTATCCAATGGCCCGGAGCGATGAGGTGTACGGACGATCGCCGGAACCAAATCCGAACCCCAACTGCGGCTCAGTCCAACTCAGGTCGTCACGCACTAGAACCGCAGCAGCGTTGAAAGCGTCCCGAGCCTCGCTCGAATAGCTGTCAGATAGGTACTACCAGTACACAAAAACAATACAGTACATTAGTAACAAGACACTTGGCTCTTGTCTTCCATTTTATTTCACGTCAGTTCGTCTTGGCTTGGATGGACCGGGTCCCTACCAGCAGATCGGGCCGTTGGATAATACTGACTAGGACGGGTCCATCGATCATGCTCGTAGTAGTATCAAATACTAGGGCGGGTCGTTGGGTAATAAGGGTCTTTTTGGGAGGGCGCCAGCTCCGGCTCCACCGGCGGCTCCTGCTGGAGCCCTCCCAAACGGCGAGTTGAAAAACGGCTCCGGTGGAGGAGCCCCTCAATATCCGCTGACTGGAGCCATCCGAGGGGGCCGGAGCCAAAATAGTGGCTCCGCCCGGCTCCGCCTCCGGCGTGCAACCACGAGTACACAAATGCCCCTGTCACAGCGAAAATCACCTCCTAATCCTGCCACATCGTACCTGTGGCCGCGCACGCATGGCTCGCCAGCCCCGGCGTGCCTGTCCCTGCTGTGCCTGCCGCGAGAATGGCGGAGTTCCCCGTCTTCAACGCAGCCACAGGAACGGAGAGAGGAGCGAGCGCCGGTTGGACGGCTGGCGCGGCGGCGGCACAGCGTGAAGCCGCGGCAGGCGGAGCCGCGGAGGAGCTAGCGGCCAGGGCGAAGCAGCAGGCGGCTGTTGATGCGGCGCAGTGAGGCCTGTTTAGATTGGAAAGTAAGTTTACGAAAGAAAGTTTTCAATTTTAAATTAAAGATTAGGAGGACTAAACATGATCTAATTATAAAACTAAATACACGGATGGACGGAAAATCGCGAGACGAATCTATTAAGCCTAATTAATCTGTCATTAGAGATTGTTTACTGTAGCACGACGTTGTCTAATCATGGCCTAATTATACTCATTAGATTCGTCTCGCAAAGTTACCGGAGGTTATGGAATGGGTTTTGTCATTAACACACGTTTAATACTTCATGCATGTAAAATTCCCTTTGATGAATAGTAAAATTTTAAAGTTTCAAAAGTTCCTGTGGGAACTAAACAGGCCCTTAGAAAGGGGCGGAGGAAGAGGATGGAGACGTGTTGTGCTCGTGCGGTGGAGGAAAGAGTGGCAGACTCATCGGATAAGGAAGATAAAATATGGAGAAAAAAATAGAGTGAGGAAAAGGTGAGAAGAGAGAGAAAATAAAAGAAAGAGAAAAAATTATTAGCTAATCTATAATTATATTAATTAATCTTTTTTATTTCATATAAACACTACTACCAAGTCACATAGCTAGGGGGCACAATGGACATTTTACTTCTTTCATCCATTCATGAGAAACAGAAGAAGCCGTTTTGCCAAACATTTCTAAAAACGGCTTCAGCTCCATCAAAGGAGCCGCTCCACCAAAAAAGCCAGAGCCAGAGCTGTTTTTTAAGAGCTGGAGTCCTGCCGAACAGAACCTAATTAATCGGGTGCGGGCGGTTAGTAGCTGTTATCGGGCCTCCACATGGCCGACGCCTTTCGGTTCCGGCTTCTAGAAGCAGCGGGTCGGGCCCGGACAGCGGGGCCGGACGGTGCCGTGCCCGCTGGTGGTTCCTCGCGTGCGCGCCATGTGGTCGGAGCCTGAATCCCAGCGGTCCGGCTGATTGGGCTCCGGCCTGTCGCGGCGCCGCGGCACGTACCACATGCCCGCCATGTGTCCGCCCGCCATAGCACCGGCCAGCTCGCTTGCCGTCGTCAGGAGATCGCGACCGTAGGAACAAGGGCAATCATACGAGGGGGTAGAAGACAGGGTAGAGAANTACAGATCTTGGCTGTAAATCGCGAGACAAATCTAATAAGGGTAATTAGAGGGTAAGTAAGCCATGATTAGCGGATGGTTACTGTAGCACCACTGTTGCAAATTATGAATTAAGTAGGCTCGTTAGATTTGTCTCGCAATTTACAGCCCATCCGTGTAATAAGTTATTTTTTTGTCTACATTTAATACTCCATGCATGTAAGATTCTCTTTGATGGGACGGGTAAAAAAAGTTTGCGGGGAAACTAAACATGCTAATATAGACAAATGCTATTTCAACATTTCTGACAGCGGCCACTTAGGTTGATTGTGGAGCCTTGAAAAATTAATAAATAAATTGATAATATTTACTCTTCACCATAACAATTGGTTGGTCCTGAGAACATGAATAGAATTGGTGTTAGATGTCTGATCTTATGTACTTTGCAGGATATCAAACCATATCTTCTCAAGAACAGCAATGTTTATGTAGCAAAGTCCTTCATTTTCCACACATATTTGTCAGTTTCAGATTCGGAGTCGATCGCAGAAACAAGGACACAGCAGTGGCCGCCGAGGCCTGGCGAGCCGGCGATCCGCGGCGGCGCTAGCTGTTACACGATTGAGACGGAACGGCCCCTGATCTGACCAAGTTGTTCTCGTAGAATACTCGAAATCAAATTGAGGCCAATCAAACAGAGGGAGGAAGTAGCATAAACGTGTGTACCTAGAGATGATCTCCAGTTCTCCACGCCATAGCTCGTGGACTCCTCCCTTCTGACCTAACTGGAAGCCGGGAGGCGCCGCCGAGAAGCAGAGCCTGGACATCGATGAAACGGCTGAAAGGGGCTTACGTTGCCTCGTTTAAGTCCTGTTGCTTTAATTTTGGAAGCTATCAAGAATTCAAGATTACCCATTTGATCCCTTTGATTTATATGAACACAAATTTATAGTTCTTACTCCCTTATATGTACTCTACGAGCTGCTGGTTTGCTTCTGCAGAAAAGTGTCGTCTCTAATGTTAGCGGTCAGACGCTAGCCGAGCTGCAGAACCTCATCTATCTGAATAACTGTTGTAGCTCCATGTTCAGACTGCCCTATTTACTTGACAAGAATCAGTAGAGATGGCTTTGATGACGTTCCACAATATGCCACTGTTGATCACATGAGGAAGCAAAGCAACCTCTAACGAATGTCACGGTTTCTCACAGGTCACATCTAGATATCATCTAGATCCAAATTGGTTCCATGTACTGGTAATGCAATTCAATATTATCTAAAGTGATTTTTCAAAATTGGGTTACTTAATTTTTAGATATCCTCGACACGTAAAATTTTTGACATTTGCACTTGCAAAGAAGACATATTTGGTGACTTATTCCTAAACTCATATTAACCATCAGTTAAAAATGGAACGAATACCAAGCAGGCGACAGACTTTTTGTAGGAATGAGATCGACCTACCGACTAAACACGAATGGACAGAACCAGAGAACATCACCCAAACCTGAAACAAGTAACATCGTTGCACACCTTGGTTCTTAACTACATTGATGAATTGATTTACTGGGTAATACCATTCTTAAAAAATAACGATGGCAATGAGTCAATGACCAAAGGCCCATAATATCGCTCAGAGCCATGAAGCCCAATCACCGAAAGAGAGAAAAAATGGCGCGGCAAAACTACTCTCAGGTGATCATGATAGACGGAAATTTCATGTGAGGTAATCAGCTTTAAACCTCACAGAAGCACCGCGTGAACTACTTCGAAGAAGCTGGCCCAATCACCAAAGGAGCGCGGCAAAGCCGCGCCAAGTTTCTAGTCGGGGCCTCGAGTCGCGCTGTACAAAGCGCTGCGAACTGCATTCCATTGTTCGGTCCAGCGGCCAGAGTTTGCTGGCCCAAATAATATCGAAACCGAATCTTCAGTATCTGCTGGCTCCATCCTAGTGAAATCAAAGTACACATATCGGCATATCTGTACGTTGAGTGTACTAATTCAGGAAAGGAAATCCTAGTTTATGCACACGGAAACGTCGTCTGGCTCATCTGTGCGCCAGCTCTACTCTATAGTAATGTTTATTCTTCCTTGTTAAGCCAAACTAAAGCTCAACTGCTGGCCTAGGAGCTATTATACTACCATTACCAGTAAGCATCTTCTGACCTGCACGGCGTATCCAATGGCCCGGAGCGATGAGGTGTACGGACGATCGCCGGAACCAAATCCGAACCCCAACTGCGGCTCAGTCCAACTCAGGTCGTCACGCACTAGAACCGCAGCAGCGTTGAAAGCGTCCCGAGCCTCGCTCGAATAGCTGTCAGATAGGTACTACCAGTACACAAAAACAATACAGTACATTAGTAACAAGACACTTGGCTCTTGTCTTCCATTTTATTTCACGTCAGTTCGTCTTGGCTTGGATGGACCGGGTCCCTACCAGCAGATCGGGCCGTTGGATAATACTGACTAGGACGGGTCCATCGATCATGCTCGTAGTAGTATCAAATACTAGGGCGGGTCGTTGGGTAATAAGGGTCTTTTTGGGAGGGCGCCAGCTCCGGCTCCACCGGCGGCTCCTGCTGGAGCCCTCCCAAACGGCGAGTTGAAAAACGGCTCCGGTGGAGGAGCCCCTCAATATCCGCTGACTGGAGCCATCCGAGGGGGCCGGAGCCAAAATAGTGGCTCCGCCTCCGGCGTGCAACCACGAGTACACAAATGCCCCTGTCACAGCGAAAATCACCTCCTAATCCTGCCACATCGTACCTGTGGCCGCGCACGCATGGCTCGCCAGCCCCGGCGTGCCTGTCCCTGCTGTGCCTGCCGCGAGAATGGCGGAGTTCCCCGTCTTCAACGCAGCCACAGGAACGGAGAGAGGAGCGAGCGCCGGTTGGACGGCTGGCGCGGCGGCGGCACAGCGTGAAGCCGCGGCAGGCGGAGCCGCGGAGGAGCTAGCGGCCAGGGCGAAGCAGCAGGCGGCTGTTGATGCGGCGCAGTGAGGGCTGTTTAGATTGGAAAGTAAGTTTACGAAAGAAAGTTTTCAATTTTAAATTAAAGATTAGGAGGACTAAACATGATCTAATTATAAAACTAAATACACAGATGGACGGGAAATCGCGAGACGAATCTATTAAGCCTAATTAATCTGTCATTAGAGATTGTTTACTGTAGCACGACGTTGTCTAATCATGGCCTAATTATACTCATTAGATTCGTCTCGCAAAGTTACCGGAGGTTATGGAATGGGTTTTGTCATTAACACACGTTTAATACTTCATGCATGTAAGATTCCCTTTGATGAATAGTAAAATTTTAAAGTTTCAAAAGTTCCTGTGGGAACTAAACAGGCCCTTAGAAAGGGGCGGAGGAAGAGGATGGAGACGTGTTGTGCTCGTGCGGTGGAGGAAAGAGTGGCAGACTCATCGGATAAGGAAGATAAAATATGGAGAAAAAAATAGAGTGAGGAAAAGGTGAGAAGAGAGAGAAAATAAAAGAAAGAGAAAAAATTATTAGCTAATCTATAATTATATTAATTAATCTTTTTTATTTCATATAAACACTACTACCAAGTCACATAGCTAGGGGGCACAATGGACATTTTACTTCTTTCATCCATTCATGAGAAACAGAAGAAGCCGTTTTGCCAAACATTTCTAAAAACGGCTTCAGCTCCATCAAAGGAGCCGCTCCACCAAAAAAGCCAGAGCCAGAGCTGTTTTTTAAGAGCTGGAGTCCTGCCGAACAGAACCTAATTAATCGGGTGCGGGCGGTTAGTAGCTGTTATCGGGCCTCCACATGGCCGACGCCTTTCGGTTCCGGTTCTAGAAGCAGCGGGTCGGGCCGGACAGCGGGGCCGGACGGTGCCGTGCCCGCTGGTGGTTCCTCGCGTGCGCGCCATGTGGTCGGAGCCTGAATCCCAGCGGTCCGGCTGATTGGGCTCCGGCCTGTCGCGGCGCCGCGGCACGTACCACATGCCCGCCATGTGTCCGCCCGCCATAGCACCGGCCAGCTCGCTTGCCGTCGTCAGGAGATCGCGACCGTAGGAACAAGGGCAATCATACGAGGGGGTAGAAGACAGGGTAGAGAAGTTGCAGATTGCTCACCATCGTTCGGGTAAAGCCGTTGGGAATCGGGAGGCAGTTTTTCTCACCTGCCGGATGATGAGCAAATTAAAAGATGAGTTGGATGCAACGGACCCGAAGACCTGGCGGCGACCACGAGTCCAACCAGGACGGGAAACGGGAACCTGTTCCGATCCCTCCGCACGAGGAGGCGTCAAAAAGCTCGTCAGGAATTCAGGATCGTGCGTGTTCCTACCGGGCTTGCAGTTACCCCCACCGGAGCCGCCGTAAACGAGCTGGACCGAAGAAGCTTAAGGCAACAAGGCAGTTGCCGGCTTGCCGCAGCTGCGCGCGCGCGGGAGCGGGACGACGGGACAGGTCAAACCAAACTCGCGACGCCAACTCCCCCGCCCGCGCCGGACCGCACCGCGCCAGGACACGCCACGTCTGCCTCAACCGGTCCGTCGGCCTCAACGCGGCGAAGCAAACAGATGAGCCGCTAAAGAAGCTAGCTGCCTCCGCCCGCCCGCGTCCGCATCCGCTTCCCTTAAAAGACTCCGGCGCCCGACGCCACCGCCTGATCACAACTCGGCGCGAAGCGAAGCACCCCCCAACCGAACCGGACCGGACCGAGCCCGCTTGGTCGAATTTGGTCAGCGGCCAGAACGCGCTGGCGGCATGGAGAAGAAGCTGCTGCTGCCGATGGCGGTGGCGCACAAGCACGCGCACGGCGGCGGCGGGGAGCCGGTGTGGGCGCGGCCGTGGCGGTGGGCCAAGACGGCCTTCTTCCTCGCCGCCATGCTCGCCTCGCTCCTGCTCGTCTGCGCGCCGCCGCTGCTCGTCGTGCTCCTCGACCTCGCCCTCCCTCCGGCGCTCCTCTCCGCGGCCCTCCGCGCCGGCGGCGGCGGCTACGCCTCGTTCGCCTCGGCCGCCCTTGCCCAGGCGCGCGCCTTCGACTTCCGCTCCTCGCTCGTCGACCTGCCCGCCGTCTCCGCCGCGCGCGCGCTCCTCATCCTATGTGAGTATCCGATCCGTCCGTTCAGATCGCTTTCCGAATTCGTCTCGATCCCTCCTCCGCCCGTTCTGAACTGACCCAAGGTGCTCGACGGTTTTGTTCCAGGCGCGTACGCAGTGTGCGGTGGAGGCGGCGCGTACCTGTGCGTGGTCGTCGCTAGCGTGGCCGGCTCCGTGTCCTACGTGCTGGCCAAGGCCGCGGCCGTGCTGCCGCGCCGCGCCGCGATGCAGGCCGGCGACGCGCGCGGCATGACCGTGGTCGCGGCCGGCCCGGAGGCCATGCTCCTGCTCTCCCTGGCACTCGCCGCCGCGCACCTCGCCGCGGCGTACCGGACCAGCTGCCGCGAGCGCCGGCGCATGCTCGTGTACAGGATCGACGTCGAGGGCGCCGTGAGTACCACCGCAACTACTAATTCCCCGTCTGCCTTTCCGCCCTGCCCCTGAGATGGAATTGCACGCGCTTCTTCCCGAACGCTTCACGTCTGCGCAACGCGATAGAAACCCCACCCCCAAAAAAAACTTCTCTTTTACTTCTCAGTTCTCACCGAAAAGAAAAATAATAACGCGCATAGTTGCAGCGCAGGCTCGCAGAGTTGAGCCCATGACTAGCGTAGTGGACGGCATGATTCCCACGAATAATCCAGGCATTTTGTTGGGTACATGGGCACCCAACTTTCGGTGACAGAGATTATGGGGATATCAGATTCTCGTGCATAGTCATTAACGCGTTGCATAGACTTAGTTTAGGGGAAAAGGTTAAGACATGCTAGTTGCATCCTGCTGCCAGACTAGATACGGATGACTGCTGCATTTGCAAGCATCTTAAACTTTGAGATTGACTTATTCTAACTGGTTCGTCCAGATAAGCAGAACAGATATTTTAACATGTCATTTTTACCTAGTAGGTCCTAGGAGAAAATGTAAAACCTCTTTTTTTTTACTGAACCACAGTTGATTTGTCCGTGCAGGTGAGGCTAAAAGGAGGCCATCAAACACCCAAAGGCCTGAAGCAGTGTAGCGTCTGACACCCTGTTCTCTCATCCTCACCGTTAGCATCCACGTACGTATGTAGGCGCCCGGAAGATTAGTTTCCTTTTAGGCCCAAATTTTGGTGGAGTTCATCCTCGTCATGTGTACACTAAGATACGTTCGTCACTCGTGTAATTACCGTCACTTTCGCAAGTGAACATACTGTAAATAGAAACATCAGCGCTTAAGTACCCCCGGCCTCCTGCGGATGCAGTCATGCCGCAGACGCAGGACGAGCTGTGTGTGTTCAACGCCAGGTTTTCCTTCTGCTTACTGTTTGAGTGTGACTATGTCCCAAGAGAACTCACATGCTTTGGACTGGAAGAAAAGTTCCACGCTGTACCAACCGATTCAGAGAAAGTTTTGCTTTCGCCGAAGAATTTTTGAGGAAGGGGATCAGGGGACACGGCCCGGGTCGATGGCGTCCTACCGCCTTCTCCTAACATTTCAGACCAGAGTCGCGACAAATAGTAAAGGAGACAGTCTTGTTCTGAAACCTGGGCTACGAGGACTCTGGACTCCGGAGAGAGAAGTCGTATCCTTTCGTCTGGCTAGTGGTGTGTGAATTTTAAAAGTTAGGGCCTGTTTAGTTTAGAAAGTAAGTTTGCGAAAAAAAGTTTTTAATTCTAAATCGAACATTAGCAGGACTAAACATGATCTAATTATAAAACTAAATACACGGATGGACGGAAAATCGCGAGACGAATCTATTAAGCCTAATTAATCTGTCATTAGAGATTGTTTACTGTAGCACGACGTTGTCTAATCATAGCCTAATTAGGCTCATTAGATTCGTCTCGCAAAGTTACCGAGGGTTATGGAATGGGTTTTGTCATTAACACACATTTAATACTCCATGCATGTAAGATTCTCTTTGATGAATAGTGAAGTTTCAAAGTTTTAAAAGTTTTGAAGAGATCTAAACAGGGCCTAAGAACTTGTAAAATTCACACACCACTAGAAGTGCCGGCCGGTTCACACCGTGGAAGAGACCGTTCAGACGGCAGCAACAGACCGTAAAGTCTGTGTAAAAGCTGCAGGACTGCAGGAGAGTAGCATGCGCATTCCACAAACCAAAAGAAATTGGCGTCACATTTTCAGAAAAAGAAAAGAAAAGAAGAAACTGTTGTCAGCTGACGTGAAGAGTCTCATCACTGGAGAGACTAGTGCCTGCAGACCCAAAAATGGTTGGGCAGGGCATACATTTTTTAAAAAATTTTAGGACGTGGCGAAGATAGGGGAGCGAAGAGGAAGTGGCGCTCGTTTGGCAAGCACGTCGCAACTGCTTCGAGATAAAGGAAATAAAAGAACAGCGAACGGATGATCTCGCGAAGATTGGTGTGCCATTAAAAAGTTTACAAAGCGTTTCATCACCGCAAAGTTTAGAAAGCAGCGGACATAAATCCAAACACGCATCAGAAGAGTTCGGGGGCATGAAACGAGTAGCGCAGCTCCCATTGGCTACTGCCAGTTTTGTTTGATGGAAAAACATTTGGTGGGCCGAACAGGAGAAAGGGCCTATTCAACCGCTAATGATGGACGGATGGAGAATGTTGGCCCAAGCCCAACAATCGCAAGGGCTGAAACTGAAAGGATAGTATTGTAAATACTCGGCCCCGTAAATTACATGGATGCTGGATGCAAATACACAATCCCATTCACATCCATCCAATGGCCTTTTTGTCTCAGGAGAAAAACACAAAGAAATTTACGTCGAGATAGTGGAGCCCATCATCTTCCATGGACCATGGATGATCGATGCCTGTGCCCTATGCGAGGAAACCAACCTCGCATCCTCTCTGTTTCTGGGCGCCTTATCTGGGCAGGCAAACCTAGTTTGAGGTAACTTGAAGCACAGGTACTGAAAGTTGTTAGGTTCCCTGAGATCCGAAGGTTGGAAATACCCAAAAAACAGAGGCCGCCGCCCGAAAGTCGTTCCCTGTCGGCAAGCCGCACAGTTCGCAGATCACCAGGAGCTCCTCAAGGGCCAAGTGGCTGGCTGCACGGCACCCGATGTCCCGGTCAATCGCAACTGTTCCGTGACAGTGAGGAGGTGTTCACTTGGGTGAAAAAATTTTGGTGAAAAATTTTGCAAGAGAATCTTATCATTTAGGAGTACTAAATGTAGATTAATAATAAAACTAATTATAGATCTCGCCTGGAAATCGCGAGACGAATCTAATGATGGTAATTAATCTATGATTAGTGGATGTTTAGCGGATGGTTACTGTAGCATCACTGTTGCAAATCATGGCCTAATTAGGCTTATTAGGTTCGTCTCAAAAAGTTACCCGGGGTTATGGAATGAGTTTTGTCATTAACACACGTTTACTACTCCATGCATGTAAGATTTTCTTGGGAAAAATTTTGGTGAAAAATTTTTGGGGGAACTGAACGCCTTGCATACTCGCTCCTCTGCAGGTACGCAGGCGCGGGGCAGCTGCACACGCGGACGCACGCCGCACGCGGGGTTCCTGGAGCACGAAAGGCGCGTCTCGGATCCCTCCCCGTGCCATCCCAGGAAGGCGCGCGCCGCGTGCATCGCCGCCACAGTTCCCGGCCGGCCATCGACGCCGCCGCGGCCGATGCGCACGCACACACGCACGTCGCCGAGCGAGGTCGGCGCGCGCGCGGCTGGGTTCATCACATCGTCACTGTTATCCTTTGGTTTTTTACTACTCGTGATGAACAGCAGGCTTCATCGTATAACTGGTGGCACACGCCTCATGGAACAGCTACATGTACAGTCGCCCGTAGCACAGGTCCTAGAAAAAGACTGGCTCGTTGGGACATGCATGATTCCAAAGTGGCGGACTGGTGGTGGTGAACTGGTGATCGGGCTCGCGCGGTCTCGTATCCTGCGGTCGTGCCATCCCCCGGCGCTGTCTTGTCCGGCTCCCCGGGCCCCGGCACGTACGACGGCCCATGCGCCCATATGCTTTCCCTAGCCCGGCCGGCCCATACCGCCATACATGGAGCATTGAAGCGCACAGGGGGGCCAACGCCGTCAAGCTTTACGCCGCCGATGATCAGTTTTCCGCACGAGGAGCATGTGGTGACCGGCTCCGGTTACGGTGCAGTTGGGGCAGCAGCAGGTCAGGGCACGCGCAGGCGTACCTGCGACACAAGAGACAGGAGAGCTAATATCAGCTTGGCTACTTGCGAGGCAAGCGAGTCGAGAGCGCTGCACCGGCGACCGGCCATCCGCCTCGACAGCCCCGTCCCAACGGCCGCGCGCTCCGCCTGCCCGCCCGCCCGCACGCGCCTGCGCCTGTCTCCGGGAGGGGAGGGGACCTGCCCGCCGTACGAGCGTGTGAGCACGGTGCACGGCTCTGATGTCTGATCGGTGACTGACAGCAACGTCGGCGATCTCCGGCGAGGAGACGATCGACGCCGGCCGTGATCTCAATTTGGTTCTCTCCATCCTCCTGCCAATGCTGTCGGTCACTACTGGTCTACTGCTGCTGTGGCTCACAGAAAATGAATGGTGTCGCCTCAGCTGATGTTGTCGACCATTTTGATTCACTGGTCGCAAGGTCTGCACCGGCTCCGTCCGTCTTGACAGTTATGGATCTCCCGAGCTTGCAGGAAAACAGTAATGGCATCTCTTCAACTCCTTGACGCAGACGCGCGCGCTGTAGTGCAGCTGGTGGGAGAGACGTCTCTGCTGCTCTCCATCGCGTAGTACCATCTGTTGCCTGTGCGGACTGAAACCAGGACACGTCGTCGTAACAACTAACAAGCAGCTACTACCTGCTAGTGTTTTCATCGTCGTATATAGACCGGCTAATATATGTTGAAAGTTCTGCCGAGAAAAGGGACTGCATCCTTAGCTAAGAAATCGACTGACTGGCAAGCTGGAAATATAATGGATAGCTTCCAATTGACAGGCGTCATGGTCTCGCCATAACTCTTGGAAAACTTTTTCTATTATTAAGCTGCACGCACAAATTAAATTACTAGATGCATGAATCCAAGAGCTTAACTGATAGCAGCTAGCAGGTAAATATGTATGCACTTCGCTCATCCTTCAACACTACCTCTTATTATGTGCAGGCTCCCTCGAACCTTAATCGTGCAAATAGGATTCGGTTATAATTATTTTATTTCACTTGCTAGCCCTTTTTTTAAAAAAAAAAGAACTTTCAGCTGGTAGGGAAAGATGACCAGTTCATATGTGCTTTGTCATTTTCAGGCATACGTGACGACTCTTTGTGATTGAACTGCACCATTGATACTACTACTTTTCCAAACCTAATAATGCACCGAGTTCATTTTTTTTTCCAAAGATGACCGGTACAGACTTTTCTAGCTAGATAGAAAGGAACCTCCGACATGAAACATCTCCATATATGTGACCTCCCAGATTCCCTTTCGGAATTCCCCGGCGGGATAAAGTCTCACAGAAAGAACCCCAGAGACGCCCAGAGACGCACAAAAAGGTAAACAGCACGCTCTTTGACTAAATTTCCCGGTATCTACCAACTTGATTGGTCGATGTTGAACGGCCAGGCAACGTGCAGCGTTTGCATCGCCTTATCCTGTTCTTCAGTCTCTACTCTCTAGAACCATGAGATTCTTTTCAGTGCAAGACGACAATTCAGTCTGCAGCTGGAAGGCGGTTTCTGGGTGAAAAGATCAAAGCCACAACTCTCCTAGTCTCATGCAGGGTGAGAGCGGAAGTGCTGATCTTTTATGCATCTGTTGGTGCTCGTGCAACCCTGACGACGCATGTAGCGTATGAATGAGCGCAGTGCTATTGCCAGCACGCGTCACCGCATATGAATGCACGCGTGCACTGTTAACCCAGCCAAAAACCCATCAGTGTAAACTTCGTTATCAAGGTAAAACGACGGACGAGCTTTGCAAGAACCAAAATAGCAACCAAATAATTTTGGACTTATACGTCCTGGTGACTAGATCTTCGCTTAAATTAAGCTACAGGGTTTCTTAATCCTTCCCTCTCCTAGCTCGCTAGCAGTTGCAAACTTGCGATGCAAACGCCGAGGGTGACGTGTGAAGCCGATGGAAGAATCAGGGTCCTGTGTACGATGCCAAATCTCGCGTATGATTGGACAGAGAAGGTGTTCATGGAACGAACAAGGAGATATTGTGATAGCAGCTAGGAAAATGTGACCTGAAATTTTGGTGAAAGTGACACACCCGTAGGGTTTACCTATATCGAGTAGGTTGGTCTCTAGCAGGACGTTCTTATATATATTCAGAGCAATCGATGGATACGTTTGGACTCAACTGTGTGAGCGGCAGGTGTTTTTACTGAACTTTAGCGTGGAGGAACTGAGGGAGGTTGGTAATGTGTTGACGAGGACTGATATGATAGACCTCTATGTGATCCTGGCGTGTCCATATATTATATAACATGCAGAAGATGTCATGATCTGCCAACAGATTAAAAAAGAAATTGTGTTGTGTGCTGAGTCGGTTTCTGAAGCGTCTATTTGCATAATGATAATGTTGATGTTGGTAAAGCTGGAAGCACAGGACAGCCTCTTGCTATGGCCTATGGACATCAGACGTTTCTTTCTCCACTTTGGTCTGCACTTTTTCTTTTGCCGGTTTAGTATTTCTGGCTCTCTGCTGCCTTGAGATTAGCATGCTCCAATGTCTCACTGCTGTTATATGTGTAGTCATGACACAGTGCAATTTGCCCGGCGCACACAAGCGGAAGCTGCATGCTAGCTAGCTATCCCTTGTGTATGAACACCTTATCAGAAATTAGCGTGTGAAGGGATTTAATATAAGTCGCTCAATTCACACGGGTGCTTCTTACTGACTCGGCTCCTTTAAAATAGAGCCAAAAGTCTATTTATAAAACTCAACTATTGGTTGAGTTCACTTTTCAACTTTCAAATGTGAAATTGTTCACTTTTCAGACTTGAACTATTAGAATTGTTCATTTTTCAACCTTGGCTCGATTTAGGGTGGTTTTAGGCGATGGCCTTGACATGATGATATATATGGCCAGGGCTAAAATGGTTTTATTTTGCACAAATGGTAGAGTATCTTTTTAAAATTTGATTCTTTCTATAGAAATTCTTTAAACACTAATTTATGAATTCGACAGTTTATCAGAGTTATTCACAAGCCACATCCTAATTTCATAAACTGAGCCATGGTTTCCAGGGTTATTCACTTAAAGTTTAGTTCCACTTAACGTTATTCAGAACTTAAATGAAATGCGTGGAGCTTATTTTGACGCATATTGATAGGGAAAATGATTTAGTTTAGTTTTGCACACTTGATAATTTGAAGTCATATTATATTTGATTTATTTCACTTATAAAATGTTAGCTATGTGATTTTTCACATTTCTATGACTTTTATAAAGTTTTGAAATCGAAATGGTATCCCATTCTATGTCGTGTCACCATGTCAATGCTTTGTTACCCTGAATCACACTTAGGCAGACAGAATTGCTAGAAGGAATACAACAAGATAGCAAATACCAACTCTCTGAAGGCGCGCTGCTGCTCTACCACCACGAAACACTGCCTCCCCCCCCCACCAAATGCAAGGCGTCGGTACGGTGCTCGTCCATGTGCTCACGGCTCTGACCAACCTAGACCATAAAGATCATCCTTGAGGTCATGGCCTTCCAAATCTGTACGTCCCTATGGAGCAAGAGGCAGCCATGGAGGGAGTTGCTGCCCCAATCCGCCCCCATGGAGCGAAGAGAGGCGAGAGACGGAGAGAGAGAGATGCGGAAGATGGAAATGACAAATTCATCCAATACGGAGAGGGAAGGCTCGGTATTAAAGGAGGGGGTCGTAGCAGCATAGCGAATATCGTTTGGCATTGTTGTGAGTTTCCAGCGTCAATTATTCCTCTGCCAACAAAACACAAGATATTGGATGTAACGAATGCCAATTCCAAATTTGAGCCTTAATGTCTGTATCTAAAGGGAGTGTTCCTTAAGTCCACATTGAAAAATATCTTTTACGACGGTGTGTAGACGTTTCATCAAGAGGAGGGGGAGAAAACAATATTACAATGTTTGCCGTAGACCCCAAATCCAAGGTAAAAAGGTGAACGGGTGTGATAGTTGTTGAAAAATGATCGTCTTCTTAGCTGATGCCCAAGTGTCGACCTCAGCGGGCTGTAAAATGTTCTTTTTCCGGTAAATATAATAGATCAAAGACATTGGCGCACTCAATCGGACCGAGAAGAAGAAGCAATCAAGGAGAGACGCGCGACAGTGACGTGGACGCTCCCGCGCGTTGAGGTGGGGCCAGTGGGCCCCTCTGTGGCCTCCAACTGGCCGTTTTTTAATGGCGGTTAGTTGGCAGCCGCCGTGGACCACGGGCGTACTCGATCGCCTCCCCGCCCGGCCCCACCGTCGGCGGCTTGAGGGTTGAGGACAGCGGCCAGGCAGCCAGCCAGCTCCCTCCCGGTCTCGCTAGCTGCTGACCAGTCTGATGCCACGGACTGTAGAGTAGAATCGGATTATCGGAACGTGCTCCGGCGAGCACGCTTGGAAGTGAGGTGCATATCGTACGTGCAAGGTTTCGAGTAGCATCAGCCGGGGAGAGAGGGAGGGAGAATCTATGGGAGCTGTGCTGAGTGAGGGTCGAAATCGTGACGCGGCAACCACCACCAGCTAGCTGCCCGAGCGACCGATGAGCGAGAGGCTATTCGCACGCGATCGAAATGCTACGCGCGAGCGCCGCTCTGGTCCCGCTCAGCCTCTCGCTCGGCTCGCACTACAGCATAGCAATAGCGAGCATGTCATGTCGATCGCTGTGTGTACTACTACTAGCAGTAGCGGCGCGCTAGCTAGTCCGAGTAGTCCGCACACACTGCTACACTAGTGTAGTTGTCCAAGTCTCCAAGTGGGAACTAAAACTACCTCACCTCACAAGTCAGGAACTCACAAGTATATGAGCACCGGTGCTGGCACTTTCCATCGGCCTCTCTCCCGGCTCCCTCCTCACCACATCGCCTCGCCCAAAAGCTATGGCCCTGCGCTCTCCCTGCCGCAAAGGTGCGACCACGCTGCCGACGCTCGCCTCTGCGTCTCTTTTCTCTCTTACGCTTCTCTCCCTTTCTATGGTTTTCTCTGAGCTAACAAAGCTTCTCTCGATCTCCAGTGTAACGAGAGGCCCATCGGCGCTCCGAGCTAGATAGAGAGCCGCCCTACTGCGTACGTGCAGCTGCTTATTACTGCCGGCTAGCGCGCCACACGGGAACGTGGGTGTGTGTGTGTGTGGAAGACATGGCGCACGATCCGAGCCTAGCGTACGCGGACTACTTCGCGGCGGCCGGCGGCGGCGGCGTGAGCACGCTCGTCCCGGAGGTGGACGCGGGGGAGGACGACGACCAGCTGTACGGCGGCGTGCAGGCGCACCACCAGCACCACGGGCTCGACATGTTCGGGGCCAGGGGCCTCGTGCCGGGCGCCATGGTGGCCGCCGCGGCGCACGGCAAGGCCGCGCACGCGCTCGGGGACTTCGTCGTCGTCGGCGCCGAGCACCACCACCACCAGGCGCCCCTGACGTCCCTGTCGCTGCACGGTCCGGCGGCGGAGGCCGCGTCGCTCGCGCTGCACCACGACCAGCTCGGCGGCGGCGGCGCGCTGCTCCGGCAGCACCAGCCAGCGGCGTGGCCGCAGCAGCAGGGCGCGTGGCACCTGCGCGGCTCCAGGTTCCTGCGCCCGACGCAGCAGCTCCTGCAGGAGTTCTGCGGCATCCCCGTGGAGGCCGCTCCCAAGGCACCGACGAAGCTGGCGAGCGAGGACGGCGGCGCCTCGTCGTCGTCCACGGCCCCGTCGGCGCAGATCCAGGCCATGGACGCCGCCGAGCTGCAGCGGCTCAAGGCCAAGCTCTACGCCATGCTCCAAGAGGTCGGCGTCCCCTCTCTAATCACTCGCCACTCGCCACGCCTCGATTAACCTTCGCACACACAGGCACAAGTGCACAACACAGGTCCACCAGCAGGATCAGGAGCCTTGCTTGTCCTTGGAAATCTGAAAAGTTGCAGCCAAGTGGGAGTTCAGTTATGGCTTGTCCCAAGAGACCTCCTGGGACTGGCACGGACAGTCCATGCCATTCCGGGGCCTCCCCATCTGCCTTTGGAAACCTCCCTTCCTTCGCCTCGCCGCAGAGCAGTAGGAGTAGGACCATGCCCATGCCATGAGCCCCGTCGTCACCGCGCAGCGGCAGCCCAGATCTCTGCATGAGCCCCGTCCTGATCCCTCAGACATTTACTCCCTGCTTGCCGTTCCCGTGTATGCTGCACTGCCTGCACATTTGCATCCACAGTGTGATTCATTGGTAGGTGCAGTTCCAGACTGCAGTTCTATGCATCACTGCACCAGTCAAAGTCAAGTACACCAGTACCAGCAGGGAGCTACAGTGTCATTGATCAATCCGGGAAGCTGTTGCAGCAGGCCTGCAGCTACTGTTACATTGCCTATTTGTGATCGATCGAGCTCAAGTTAGGCCTCGTTTAGATTCGCAAAAAGAGCCCAATTCGATCAAAAGCAATCGCATTGAACTTCGTGCCCTCTCTCTACTTTTTCAATTCCTAAAAGAATCTGTTACAGTGAATTCGATCGAATTCACCCAATCTAAACAAGGCCTTGCTAGCTCGCATGGTGTGTGTCTGACTTGGTGTGCTGAATTTAACGGCGGTGCATGCAGGTGGAGAGGAGGTACCGGCGGTACCGGGAGCAGATGAGGGCTGTGGCGGGGTCCTTCGAGGCGGTGGCCGGGGAGCGGGCGGCGGCGGCGTACACGAGGCTGGCGTCGCGGACGATATCCAAGCACTTCCGGAGCCTGAGGGACGGGGTGGCGGCGCAGATGCAGGCTGTGCGCAGGGCGCTCGGCGAGAAGGACGCGGACGGCGGCGGGCCGGCGGCCGCCGGGATGGTCAAGGGGGAGACGACGCCCAGGCTGCGGGTGCTCGACCAGTGCCTCAGGCAGCACAGGGCCTACCAGGCCGGCGTTCTCGAGAGCCAACCGTGGAGGCCGCAGCGCGGCCTGCCGGAGCGCGCCGTCTCCATCCTCCGGGCCTGGCTATTCGAGCACTTCCTGCATCCGTAATATGATCTTTCCAACTCATGCATTTTTAGTTACATCTCGCAAAGATAAATGTTGCATGCATTTATTGTAGGATTGACGAACAATATATACACTCCCAATAATCTCTAAATGCTGAACGATGTTTGATTGTTTGAATAATTTGCTACTTTGAAAGGAAAAATAAAACTAAAGTATTAACATGATGCACGGTCATGCATATCATCCTCTAACAAACTAAGTCAAAGAATCATACATGTGCACCCTCTACTTGCAAAAAGAATGTTTGCCGATTAAGTGATGCTCAACTGTGATTCTCATTCTTGACATTATTTTGCCTTTTTATGTTCTGTTTTATTTGGCATCGTTCTCGTTCTTTCTGAATCATATTTACTTTCCCTTCCACTTGGATATGGTCAAATACTTGAATAACCTTTTTTTTGATTGATTTAACACAAAAGATTTACATTTCAGTAATTTTTTTTTTGCTACTTGAACACCTTTGGTAATGTTATATGTGTCAAAGAGAAAATCCAGATGTTTTTGCCATGTGCTTATATATAATAGCTAGCTAGTTAGCACCACATATATGCATGCTACTTTCTTAATTGCAACTCTGACTATCTGAGCATACCTAGTGAAAAAGATGATGCCACATTGCATGGTTTTGGTGCTTTCTTCATCTATCAATTGCACTGGAATGGTTTTCCATGCTAATTAACAAACCTTTTTTTTGTGTGAATCTGATGCATTTAGGTTCCCCTATCATTGATCAAGAACTGGCTTGTCAAGTAGCGCTCACCAGTTGCTAATGAATATTGTTCTCTTCCAGTACTGTTACAATGTCTACATCAAATATATACCACCATTGTCTTGTACGAATATTCCATGTAGCACCCATGAATGAACAAGCAACTTACATCAATATCTTTAGGGCTCCTAAAACATTTCTATTGCTCATGGAGTTTTTCCACCATTGTTTTCCAGCTGCACTGGATATCAGCATATCCTATGAGATGGAAGACAAACTAGCTAACACCCTAGTTGCTTTGCTATCCTCTCCTCCAGGTATCCAAGCGACGTGGATAAGCACATCCTGGCGCGCCAGACGGGCCTGTCACGCAGCCAAGTACGTGCTCTTACTAATATTACTTCTACCACAATCACACACCTGATCGATCAGCCCCAACCAAAATCCGTACCAAAAAAATGATAACCAATTCCTGTCCAATATAGACACCTGCCGGCCGATCACGGTCGCATCCCAATCATTTTGCCTTATTTGCATCGTTAAGCTAGCATGCTTATTTGCGTAATGCTGGCTGAGCTCTCTGTGCCCCACAAAACTAAAAACCAATTCCACACGCATCGACCGGCCGGCGCCGGCCGTGCCCATCGGTCGGGTACCACGTCGAAGTCGACCGTGTCGGTGTCCTCCTCCTCCGTCCTCTCGTGCTCACGCACGTCGATCGCGAGAGCGGAGGAGGAATCTTGTCAATCGCTAACGTCTCTCGCGTTGCGCGCCCACCGCGCGTGCTTTTCACTACTGGCAGGTCTCCAACTGGTTCATCAACGCGAGGGTGAGGCTGTGGAAGCCCATGGTGGAGGAGATGTACGCGGAGGAGATGAAGGATCCCGCGCAGGAGGGCGCCGCCGCCTGCAGCAACGCGAACAACAGCGACGAGGGCGCTAACCCTAGCGGCTACGGCGCCTCCGAGCTGCTAGTAGGGCAGGGGCGCGGCGGCGGCGGCGAGGACGGCGGCGAGCGGAAGCCGACGCGGGCGCAGCTGTTGCACGACGCCGGGTCGCTGGCCTCCGTGGTGAGCATCGGTAGCAGTAGCAGGGACCCGCATCACAACATTAACTTTGGCATGATGGACGGCCAGCACCTCGACTTCGACGCGTACAACGACGACCACCACGCCGCGGGGGCCGGTGGACACGGCTTCGGTGGCGGCGTGTCTCTGACGCTAGGGCTGCAGCAGCACGACGACGACCCGCACGGCGGCGTGAACGTCGCGTTCGCGGGCGCCCCGTCCGCGGCGCACGAGTTCCTGTTCATGGCGGGCGGCGAGCAGCAGCAGCAGATGGTCGCGGGCGGCGGCGTCGTCCACGGTCACCAGGACCACCAGTTCGTCGGCGCCGGAATGGAAGGCGACGCCGTGTCCGCCTCGCACTACCACCGGGGCCTCAGCGCCGCCACCGGGTTCCAGCTCCTCCACGACCTGGCCGGCTGATCGCATTAGCATAGCAGGGAATGGAACGGGCCGGCCGGCATGCTTTAATTTGCTTTGGAGGTTCGCGCGGTGGTTGACAGGGATGTGCCAACGGCAGCGGATGGCATTGGCATGAGCGCATGGCGCTGGCGCTGGCGCGCGCGCAGGCTGTGGGATTGTGTAGGGCGCGTTGGAAGTTGGATTTTTGTAGGGTTTAGATTCCTCTCCCTTCAATTCTGGGCAGGGTGTCTCTGTCTGTCTATACGTGTGTATCTCTCGATCCGGTGCTAGCTCTCGGTGATAGGCTGCCATTGTTTTGCTGCGGACGTCTTGCTCCACGCCCGTGCTTTCTGACACTCTGGACGTCGCTCTGCGATATTGCCCATCAGTTTCTCTTCTTTTTGGTGTTTTCCAGATTCACCAGTGCTTCTGTTAATTTTAATTCTAGGCATTGTAATAGGGTACACTCCACTTTGGATGGCTGTTCTGCAGCAAGTTTGGTTTTTATCTGAATGCACAAAACCATTTCGAGTAAAGAAAAAAAAAGAAAAAATGGTTTGATGAGCCTAAGGGCAGCTCTAGTTTCGTGCAAAATCGAACTTAAGCCAGAAAAACCGATCTAAAGTATACAGAAGTCTTGATAGCAGTCGATCTCTATCGAGTAAAGAAATTTATCTGTCACGTCTAGCTTCTTGGGCGACAGATCATGTACTCCTTGTCAGGGGCGAATCCAGGAATAAAACATAGGGGGGGCTGAATTTTTTTTCGAAAGACCAGTACAGACGCAGATGCTCACACACGCACGCACACTCACCCATATGAATACATGTATACAAACCCTACCCCTATGAGCACCTCCAAGATACTGGACCGGTTGTTCCGATGTTGAGATTGACGAAGTCACCGCAGACACCACCACAATAAACCTAACCAACTAAACTACGCTTGACACACTTTTCTAACTATGTGAATTTCCCGTGTGTTGCTGCAAGAGCTCGAAAAGTTATTTTAAACAGATATTGAACTGAACTGTCAAATTGAAATGTGGAAAATAATGTATGCAGGTGAATTTCATTTGTGATGATAATACGAAAGAGCTTGCTAAATTTTTACGTGAGGGTTGGATGCATGTCTACATACTACCCGCCAAAGTAGCATGGATGAATTTCATTTCTAATGATATGAAAAATCTTGATAAATAATTCCTTGAGACCTGTTAGCTGCATGTGAAGAGGCCAGGTCCATTGCTTCGTCAACCTGTTAGCGAAACAGCACTCTAAAGAAAAAGAACGGAAGGAGAAAAGCACGGTCACACAAACAGGAGCACTACATGGAAGATGCGATAAATTAAAGGTCCCAAACTCCCAACTGTGATTGGGCCGCCCATTGGGGAATCTGGATTGTGGTCTTGTGGATACCGGTTGGGCTAATAGGCTTGTGCAATTGATGGGCTGCTCCTGCACTGCCGGTTGAGCTGGCCCAACTGACGGAGAGGTCATCTTCTTCCTTGAGCTGAGCTCTCCTTCCTCCATTCATGGTGCCTTAAAATCTTTGGGGGGGCTGGGGGGGCTTCATGGTGTTGCCGGCAGTAGGGGGGGCTGGAGCCCCCCTAGCGCCCCCTTAGATCCGCCGCTGCTCCTTGTAAGACTCTCGTGGATAGAGGAGAAATTATTTGAGTACAATGCACCACAGGTCTCTAAACTTGTCCTGCTGTGTCAACTAGGTCTCTAAATTCCTAAAATGTGTATCCAGATCCCAACTTGATAATCGGTTCACGCGAGACCCAAATCACTGCTAAACCACATGGTTGGACTAGATTGGAAGGAGAGAGACTCTTCTAGGGGGCTATGAGCAAAACTGTTGAGACACCGGCACACCGCTTGACGGAGCGGACGGGCGTGGTGGCGCGGCCTGCGAACTGCCGAGCAACGGTGCTAAATGAATTTGAAGCTTTGGAATGGACGGTGCAGTGCGCGCATGAGCGGCTGACGACCTCGCCATATGAGCACACTAGAGTGGACTGAGTACTCAGCGACTTGCATCATCCTATCTCTGTCTGTGATTATTTTAGCTCTTCGCCGAGGCTCTCCGTGGGATATTTTTCTCATTGTGGTTCATCGATCAGCGGTTGTTTATTGGTGTGGTTGCGACTTGAATGAATTTGAAGCTTTGGAGTCGGCGAAGAAGACGAACGTGGATGGCGGGAGGCCCGCGTCGCGGCCACGAGGGGATGTGCGCGCCGACTCTTACACTCCTAGCAACATGCGACGCCGCGCCGGAAGTGCCCAACAGCATGGTTGTGATGGAGTCAGCCAAGGCACGGGTACGGTCTTAGACTATTTGCAACGGTGTCCTCTAAATATTCCACCCTCTAAATCTAATCCCAATTGCAACAGCATCCGGTATCGTGCCCTGTACCGCCCGCGCCCTCGGCTCGTCCCTCACGGCGGACTCCCCGTCGCCGTCCCCGACCAATTCGCCGGCCGTCGGGTCCGTCCACGCGCGGGAGGCTGACGAGACGCCGACCAGGGGCGGCCGTCGGGTCATTTGTGACGGAACAACCCTACTTAAACTGACTCAGGTGTGATCTGTAGTGTAAAATACTGACACGTCACACACCTGGGTCAGCATAAGTGCGAGGGTTCCATCGAGTGTCTCCGCGACAACACGAATCATTCACTATCAGCTGTTCTCATCACATATACTCAGGATCCCAACACCAGAGGACACACCACAGGCATTGCACAGATAAAATATACAACACAGATAGATAAGGTTTATACAAACCAGAGTACTCAAATTTAAGTATTACACAGGTTCTAAGTTCAGTAACAGTTTTACAGGGTAATTAAACAAACTACATCAGACCATGTCGTGCCCTGACATATCTGACTCCACAGACCACCACGGCGCCAGCAACAAGCTACTCCTCGGGCTCAGCTGCAACAAGGGTCAAAGAAACCCTGAGTATAAAGGTACTCAGCTAGACTTACCCGACGAACTAATCTAAAGGATAACAAGGGCATGCAAGGCTCGAGGTTAAACAGAACTGAACAGACTTAAGCAAACCAAAGCTTACCAAGCTTCTACTCTATTTGCCATATTTAGATTAACAGGTTAGGCCTAGCCGCTAGGTGAACCAATCAAGCAATGCAAAAGCATAGGAATAACTGGTATAAAACAAGTATGAGAGCTGAACAATACATAAATAGGTAATAAAGTTATCTGGCAGGATCAAGCATGTATCAAAACCGTGACACTCGGCGATTCGAATCGATTTCAAACCCTGCAGGGGTAAACCTGGAACACACGCCGCGTGCGCGCCCCCGGTAGGCCACACGAAGCTACTTTTCCCGCTGCGGCCACTATTGCCTGAACTGTGCCCACATAGCCCGGGGTCGCATCCCCAATCCCTACACATTGCTCGAGCAAAGGCATGTGGGTTACTGACTACGACCCCGCCAACATTCCTCGCCAGACACGGTGAGTCACAGTTCAACCGCTAGTACCACAGAAGTACATCAGTTTCCCGGCTCCCTATACCGGTATGTGTCCAGTACGTTCAAAGCTTGACCACAGGCAGACCACAACAACTCCTATTCCTATCCAGTGGGCAGGACCACCATCTTAAACCCAAAGCATCCAACATATTCCCTAATTAACATCCACCTGTCCTGCCCAACACTTTCAAAGACTTACTAAAACAGGTTTAGCTCTCTAAGCCAACATTACCTAGTGGCAGGTGATTGGGATCACACCTGATTTACTACTATTGTGAGCAAGTCTAAGCAGCTCTACTTTATCTTTTTGAAAAGGTGGCAGAGATGCTCTAAACAAGGATGTGATATGCATCAAAATAGGATTCACTCTATCCTACTCTAATGCACAAATATAGGCTCAAACATAACAAAAGTAGTCATGTTAGTACTGGGACGGGTATGCTCCGGGGCTTGCCTGGCTCACTGAACTCTGGCTCTGCAGCAACAGGGACTGCTGGAGCTTGCGGAACGGCTTCGGCCTTCACCTCGAACACCACCTCGCCTCCCTCCTAGACGACGCCAGGGACCTCCACCAGCTCCGGCTGCAGCGAAACCTGGTCTATGCGATATGATGCAAAAATATGGAAGAATTAAATTAGAGACCCTTAACCACCCTAAACTTGATAAAACACCTAATTAGCATAAAAGAATTAATTAACGTATTTCAAGGATTATAAACAAAAGAATAACTAACTAAAAACCTATTTTCTAATTAAACAAACCCTTAAACCCCAACCTAAAAACAAGGGTAACACTTATAAAAGCATCTAATATACTAAACAATAATCTAAATGCATAAAGGACAATGCAACTATGGCAATAAAATTTACTTCATTAATTTTAGAGCTTCCTACAAAAAGATATACAATTTCTAAATATTATTCCTAAATGAAATGCATTAAAACCTAAATAAACCTAAAACTCCCCCAATTTGCAGAAAACCCCCTGGCTTTTCCTTTAATACAGCCCGCAATCCACGAAACCTCCTAATGGGCCGGCCCGGTCCGGCCCACTCTTCCTTTTCTTTTTTTCTTTCTTTTCCTTCCTCTTTTCCCACCGATCCAGCCCGGCCCACATCCCTCTTCTTCTCTCCTTTTCCACTCGGCCCGCAAGTGGGCCTGGCCCGACTCCACTCGCCTCAGCGCCCGGCCCAGCAGCGCTTCAGCGGCGGCCGGCCCAGCCCAGCGCCGCCTCCTCCTTTCTCCCTCCACGCGCCAGCACCCGCACGCTCCCGCGCGCGTCCGACGCCGGCGGCCCTGGCTGGCGACGGCGAACAGCGGCGGCGCCTCCTCGACTCCAACGAACCCCCTGGCCCCGCGTTCCCAAGCATGGCAAACCTACCCCCGGCTCTTTCCCCAACCGAGGATGATCGGAGCTCCCCGGAACACGCGCGCGGCGGCAGGGGACCTCAACCACGGCGGCGGCGCTCCCCAAACGAGCTGAGCACGCGCTTCCCAGGCCAACAAATGGCACGGCAAGCTCCTACTACACCTAAGACACTCGGCGCTCTCCTCCACAGGGACTCTAAGCACGCGCGCAACCCACTCCGCAACGGCGGCCGGCAGAACCGCACGCACGGCGGCGACCCCGCACTCCGACCAAGCTGGCCACAAAACAGGATCACATGCACCACGGATAGCTTCACAACGACCTCTAGCACACGCCTAAGGGATTGGCAAGCAACAAGGAAGGCCGGAAGCTATAGCTCACCGTGGGCTCGCGGTCGGCGGCGGTGACACGGCGAAGGACGACGGCGTACGGTGATTACGGCAAGGGAAAACGGACGCGGACGGCTGGGGTGGCTGGGAACTGCACTAGGGCGCTTAGGTGCGAAGGGAACAGGCGGAGGAGACTACAGTGGCGGTGGATTTCAGCGGCGACGGCGAGGTCTCGGTGACGAGCAGAAACAGGACGACAACGGCATCGACCGGTTCTTTTCCATCCAATTCGCGCTGGCGGCGGTGCTGCCAGCTCCTGCTTGCCATGCGTGCGCTGTGCTCTGCCCACAACGGCGCGTGGCGCGCGAAACTTGGCATCGGGATTGAACGGTGGGGCGGCGGCTGCATCAGCGAGTTCAACTGAACTCACTGAGTTCAAACCGGCGACACTCCGCCCAAACCCGGCCCAAACATGCTCCTGATTTCTCCATTTCAAATGTCAGCGCATCAAACATCCAATACAAACACTGTAGAGGGAACATCCACCTTCAATTTCCCTTATTTGATCTTGCTCTAAAACTAAACCATTGGGAAGATCCATTGCCTTGAATGTCGGCCCGTCATCCGGATTAACTGAACCTGACTTCGTTTTCAGAAATCCCATCCAAACCAGCGACTTGACCCAGCTGTTTCTTCAAATTTCATAACTAAACTCTTGAAACTCACAATATAAGAGTTGTAGTCCACACATCCAGCTACAACTTCTCTTATTTGACTTTGGTCTAACTCCCCACGGATTTCAAGTTACAAGCCACTGAATGTCGGCCTAAAAACCTGTATTTTGCTGAAACTTCGTGGAAACCTGCAAGTTCATCCCAGTTTTTCTCCACTTTTCAAATGTAAACATTTAAATCTCCAAATATAAAAGTTGTATCCTATACAATGACCTTCATTTTCTTCAATATGAGTTTGAGCTAAATCTGTCCAGATCAGGAGCTAAATTGCAGTGAAACCGAACCAATGCAGCTGTCCATTTTCAGAAATATTGCAGACAAGTCACTTTTGCAGCAGCTACAACCAAACCCTTTTTACTCCACATTTCACATAATAACTTTCAAAACTCCCAATATGACTCTTGTAGCTGATTCCTTGATCTTCATTTTCTTTTAAATACATCTTGGCTAGTTTTGCTTGGTTTGAAAGCTACAAGGCATTGACTTTGACCTCAAAATTCAATGTCAAACCTTCCTTTAAATTTCCCTTTTCCTTTTTACTTAACCTTACTAATCAAGCCTTACAACTTGCAAAAGTCATCCAAATAGTGTTTAGGGATGTTAAGTAACACATGAGTGTTACATCATTCTTCGACGCTCGACGCGTGGAAGCAGAACCGCCCGGCTTCGGCTCTCTGCCATAGGAGGACGAGACGCCGACCAGGGGCGGCAACATCGGCACCCGTCCTCGTCCCTGGAGCCGCTCGACGCGTGGGAGCTCATGGACCAGGACGGGCTCGCCGTGCCCGCGGGCGGCCTCGTCTGCTACTTCCGCCGCGGGATGCACCTGCACTACCTCCTCATCGCCAAGGCCGACCCGCTTGCCGCCGTCCACCTCATCTAGTGCATCCGGGGAATTGGGGGCAGATTGTGCCCGATCTCCTCCCCAACCACGGAGATAGCCCTCAGGTGCGCCGCCTCTCTCCTGATGCCATCAACCTGCTTCACAAATTGCTCGACAAACCTGTCCAGCAGCTGGCCGGCTCACCGAACAAGCATGGAGAGGCAAATTGTATTGCATTTGTTCAAATTGCAATGTTCAAATTGTTCTTTTTTCCTCGTAGGCTGCACCTTGGATCTCCCTCGTCCATCTTTGCGGCTGCACCAAACAGTGGAGGACGAAGATTGTACCCTTGTTCATTACTTGATTGCTGAGGATAAGACAAATTATGAGTTTCTCGATGATGACGAAGACATACACACTCTGGTGTCAACCATGGATGCAAAGAGCTCCTACCACCGCTCAATACGAGTTGTCCCCAGAGAACATGCTGATGGAGAGGCAAGGATCATACGCCAATACTTTGCTGCCAATCCTATTGACCCCCCTAAAAAGTTTCGTGAAAGGTATAGAACATGGCATGTCACATTATTGTCTTTTCTCTCAATATGTGCATGTTGCTTACATTTTCTATCTTGCAGGTTCCGTATGAAGCGTCACGTGTTCATTCGCATTCTTGATGCAGTTCAGTCTGTGGACAACTACTTCCAGCGACGTGAGGATTGTACTGGGCTTTTAGGATTGAGTGCTTTGCAGAAGGTGGTAGCCGCAATGCGCATACTTGCGTATGGTTTGCCGTTAGACGCCGTTGATGAGTATGTGCAAATTGGCATGTCAACTGCTCGTGAGGCTCTTAACCATTTCTGCAGTGCTGTTATAGCTGCCTTTGGGAAGGAATACCTGCGTTCTCCAACCCCAGTCAATGTGGCTTGTCTATTGCAAGAGGGTGAGAGACGAGGTTTCCCAGGTATGCTTGGTAGCATCGATTGTATGCACTGGGAATGGAAAAACTGCCCTACTGCTTGGAAGGGCATGTTCACTGGACGCGGGAAGCACCCATCCATGATCTTGGAGGCTGTAGCATCTCATGACCTTTGGATATGGCATGCCTACTTTGGCCTTCCAGGCAGCTGCAATGATATCAATGTACTGCAGAGGTCGCCTATTTTCTCAGCATATGTCCGAGGAGAGTCACCTCCTGTTCACTTCACTGTCAACGGACGGACATATGACATGGGGTACTACCTTGCTGATGGTATATACCCTGATTGGCCTGCATTTGTCAAGAGTGTTCGCCATCCCATGGAGAGAAAGACACAACGTTTTGCTGCTGTGCAAGAGGGTGCACGCAAGGATATTGAGAGAGCTTTTGGAGTTCTTCAAGCTAGGTGGGCAGTAATCCGTGGGCTGGCTTATGGATGGGACAGGGAGCATCTTTCTGATATTATGACAGCATGTATTATCATGCACAACATGATTGTCGAGGATGAGAAGTCTGAGGCAAGCAATACCAACTTCGAGGACATTGGCAACGAAGTCAATCCATCAAATGGAAATCTAATGGAACGGGAAGCATTTGTAGCAGCACATCACAAGTTGCGTGACCAAGCTCGGCATATCCAACTTCAGAAGGATCTCATCGAGCACAACTGGATGCGATATGGTTCAATCTAGTTGTCAGGGCTTATGGAGGTAGCTTTGCAAAGGCCCTGTGATTCTGTAAGAACGATTGCGTCTTCTCTGATGAGTTTCTGTAGTTTTTGGAACGATTTTGATACATGTGGATTCTCTGTTTTCACATCAGTTGGCAATCATCAAAGGCCCTGTGATTCTGCGAGAATTTAAGTCCTCACTCCTGCATTTAATTGCTTCGTATTATACTACTTTCTGATATGTACTTGACTCACTGAAACCTGCAGGGAGCTCCCAGCAAGAGACATCCTCCAAGCCTTGAGAGATGAAACGATGAATGATCCAGCACATCTCTCCTCGGGAAACCATGATCCTGTTAGTCCTGTATATTAGTAGAACATAAACGAAGGTGGGATGATATTGAATTCGCCAAGCTACAGATCATTCCTTTCCGAGCTTGGAGCAGGTATCTCTGCACTGCTGCAAGAGATAACTGAATCAATAAATTTTATAAGCGCCTGCTATTTCAGCACTCAGTGAAACACTCTATGGCCATCTTTTTTGCTGGATTATACATGTGTATGTGCGGTGCGGGTATGCTCAATTTCAAGCTGAACAGACGAACAGTGTTTATGTGCTTCTCTGATGGGAAAATGTTGGAAACTTTGAATGCAGCTGCAGCTCTAACTTGTTTGCAACCTGTAGCCATGTTGCCATGTTGAACAGATAAACAATAGCTTTGTGGTTGTTTGACAATGAATAGGATCAACTCAGATACTCTTATAAATGGAATTTTTCACTGATCCTTATAAAATAATTACCCTGACAAACAACCAAAGAATCACATCAGCATAGACATCACTGCAGTCATGGACAGAGTGCAACCTTAAATATCATCCATACATGGCTAGGCCGGTGAATAGCAAAGTTCCTCACTGACATAGCAGCTGAATCATACATTCAGAAATATCATCCATACATTATCATTCATACATTCAGAAATATCATCCATACATGGCTAGGCCGGTGCTGAGAACCAGGGACACAGGTAGCTTATGAAAAAACAGATAGCACCAACTTCCTCACTGACTTAGCACAAATAACACAAATAACAGCAAAGAATAGTGTCAGAAATGTTCAGAACACAGGCAAGTATGCAGGAACTGACAGGCTTGGAATCATATCAGATTGGTCCAACATGCTCAAATAACACAAGACCAACTCAGACAACTCTTCTGTCCAGCAAGCTGCTACAGAGGCAATGCCACATAGAGCTAGTTGGCATTTTGATTCAGACCAGAGCTGAGAAACAAAAAGGAAAAAAGGTGAAGACAAATCTAAAATGATATCACCAACAGAGCTAGTTATTACACAGACCAGACCAAATCTAGTTATTACACAGGTAGCTTATGAAAAAACAGATAGCACCAACAGGATTGCCTCCAACTTCCTCACTGACTTGGCCCATGACGTCGAGACATCAACTTCTAAATGATATCTTCTTGTAGCGCTTGATAGTACATGCGTTGCATGGGTAGACATTGATCAAGGTTAATGGCCAAAATGCGCTCGTCCTCTTCCTTCTCTTTCTTTTCAGCCTCCATGTGAAGCCGTTGCTTATCCATAGCCAACCTTTCCCTCTCTATGTCCAGCATCATCTTGCGGTGCTCGCGAGCTTCCTCTACCTTCACTTTCTTTAGAGTAACAATTTCATCGAGCCTAGCCTTGCGCTCACGCTCTGTTTCCTTAAACAACTCAATCTTCTGAACAGATAGGTCATACATCTTGGACACGTACTCAGAGGACGCTGAAGCAGCTTTCTTCTTAGCCTCTTTTGCTGCGTCCCTTCCCATGGGACGTTTTCTTGATGCGCTATCTGATGAGGACTTGTCGGGATCTAGATCCAAAATGTCTCGCTGCACAGTGGGGGGAATGTTTTCCCTGGAACCACTATTTTGAGGGGTGTCCATTTTCCTTTTGAGCTCCATCCATTTGGGCTCATCCTTCAGGATTTGTCAGCAGTGCATGAGGGTGAAATTGTGCTTCTCCACACTAGCAAAATCAGCCGTAGCAGCCACTGACTTATCTGCATCCGACATGCCACTGGGATTGGAGCGGATCATCTCAGCCATGTATCCAGAGAACTTGCTTACTTCTGCTTTGATGTGATCCCAACGACTCATAATGGATTTTTGGGTCCTCTTCGGATAGTTGCCGCATTTGGCGTTGTATCTGCTGAGCACACGAACCCAAAAGGCTTCCTTCCTCTGGCCGGTGTTGACAACAGGATTGCAGCTAATTTCCAACCACGATTTGCAGAGCACGTTGTCTTCATACGCTGAGAAGTTGGTCTGTTTGTTCCTTGTTGCACCCACCTTGGTAGCAGAACCGCTCATGGAAGATTCAGAAACTCCATCACAACCAGCACCTTGTGCTGCATCGTTGAGATCGATAAAGAAATCATCCATCCTACATTGTTCCAAAGAAAAATGCAGTCAACATATATAGTAAAGAAAGAGCAAGATGAGCAAACCACGATACAAACTTAGGAGGCCATCAGATAACTTATGAATCAAACCCAACAGACACAACTTCTGTGAATAAGCACTGAAAATTCCCAACAAGTTTCTGAAAGGCCACATTTGAAAGCAGCTTGGTAACTTCACAAGCAATTGTAATGAAAATATAGCCTTGCATCACCAAATCTGATCTGCTAAGTTGGGTATCCCTCATGGCTATAAAAATATTTTAGTTAGCTGTGCAAAAGAGACTCCCATGTTGAATCAAACCCAACAGACACAACTTAAAGACATGTACAGGTATGTTCAAATTGTCACATTTAAGTTTACTACCATCAAGACACAGTTTGGGTCTTCTATTTTTGACCAAAGCATTCTGTGGCGCCGCAATTCCTTTGCCTATTCTTAAACTGAACCAAATTTCATATGAGCGGATAAGTATCAAACTTACTCATCAGTAATAACTTGCCTATGCTGTATTACTATTTATTGTAGTAACCTTCTTGTGCTGGCTCAACATCCGGCAAAAGGTAGAAAGGGTGTAGTATTTGCTACTCGAATCAATCTTCATGTGTCTGGACAAACAACAGGCTAGTCTGCAAGCTGACACCGGCCGGTTGTTGAAATGAAGCAGATATACAGGGCTTTGGCAATTAGCACACACCCATAAGAAAAAGATAATCCGCATTCTGTGGCACCACGCACCAGGGACAGATGCAACTTAGGGCCTGTTTGGCAGAGCTCTGGCTCATGCAAAAACAGCTCTGGCTCTGGCTTGTCTGGTGAAGCAGCTTTTTCTGGCTTTGACTTGTCTGATTGGAAAACCGTTTGGCAAAACAGCTTCTCTGGGCTTTTTTTTAACCTATAGAAGATGTTGAATGTCCATTGTGCCCTTTACCCGCTCCTGCAGTTCTCCCTCGCGCGCCTTTTCGCCCCCGCCTCTGCGCGACTGCGCCGCCGCCCTCCCCCTGCCTCGCCGCCCTCCCAGCCTCGCCGCTGGCCCGCACGTGCCCCTGCCGCCGGCCGCCGCGCCTCCGCTGCGGCCCGCGCTGGGCCCTCTCAGCCCTCGGACGTCTCCGTTCGTTCCCTCCGCCCCCGGCTCTTTCCGCTCCTGCCGCCCCCGGCCGCGGCACTGCCCCATCCGCCGTGGCCCGTGGCGGCCCCTTTCGCCCCTGGCCGTCTCCGCCCGGTGCGCCAGCCACCTCCGCTGGCCGCCTCCGCAGCTCTCCGAGTGCCCGGCGACGAAGGGCACATGCATCATTCTCCAGCGACGATGAGGGATGAGCCGGTGTGAGCTAGTATTTGCCGCTTCTCTGGCAGCGTGAGAATGTGAGAGCGGAAAAACCGGAGCTTTTGCCCAGCTTTCACTCGTGAGCCGTTTTCATTTCAGTGTTTGGTAGCGTGAGCCAATAATCCAGAGCTGAAGCGGGAGGAGAAGTCCTACCAAAGGCCCCCTTACTAATTCCATTGGATTGAATGCAACCCCCACATAGAGAATTGAATGCCATTGCAGTGTCAATATATCAAAGGAACAAAAGTGATTCCCAATGCCCTACTAATTTGAACAAAAGTGAATGCCATTGCCCTACTTCCATGATAATACTGGGCCTGTTTGGATCCACCAGTTATAAAATTTAGTACTACTATTCATAACTTTGACCATTAATTAGGGGTATTAAATAAAGGCAGTTTACAAAACCAGCTCCACAACCCCTGCGCTAATTCGCGAGACGAATCTAATAAGGCCTTTGACCGCATGAACAGAGGATGGTTACTGTAGCATCACTGTAGCTAATCATGGATTAATTAGGGTCACTAGATTCGTCTCGAAAAGTTACACCCATCTGTGAAGAGGTTTTGCAAATAGACTTTATTTAGTACTCCATGCATGCAAGATTCCCTTTAGCGCTTTTTAGCGCTTTTGGAACCAAACAAGGCCTGATTCCCAATGTTTCTAGAGGAACAAAAGTGCAAGTGGTAAATGACATGACAATATATCAAAGGTAAATGACATGGCAATCTATACAATAAGGATCCGAAAGAATTGGTAACTTTTGACCCAACTTATAATACCCAGTACCCCTCACAGAGGGCCCACCGGGCAGCTTGGGATTTTAAAAACTTGATACCTGTATAAAAAAAAAACGCTGTTTCTAAAATAGCTCTTCATATTTTGGCCAAACTTTTTTCACCCGATGTTTTTGGTGTACCCGCCTCAGTCCCGCCCGGAAAAAACGCCTCCTCTCTCCGATTCTTTCCTTCTACGTCGCGCCGCCTCCTCTCTCTCCTCGTTTCTTTCCTTCTTCTGCGTTATACCGTGCACTCGGTCGTTGCTTCCACGATTCGGCCCCTGCTGCTTCCTCTCTCTCCATCTTCCTAGCTAGGGATGGATTCGGATGTCCAGACATCCGAATTATCCGCATTCGTATTCGACTAAAACATCAATATGGATATTCGTATTTGTATTCGATTTTAATATGGATGTTAAATGGAAATATCCGAATTCGTTTTTCATCAATTTTCTCTATCCAAATCCATATTCGTATTCGAATAAAATGTGGAATATCCGGTATTATCCGTATCCGTGAAGAATTAACACGTGATGAAGCCAATTATCCGAATGCGAATCCGTATTCGATGTATTCGTATCCGATAAGAATAGACAACATTCGCATCCATATTCGTATCCGACAAGATTCGTATTCGATCCGTATTCAAATTAAAATATGGTAAAAGGTGATATCCGGATTCGATTCCATTCGTATCCGATCTGAATCCATCCCTGTTCCTAGCCCCTCCCGCCGAATCCCGCCGCCGCGCTTGGTCGCGCGGCCACCCAGGCCCCTAGGCCACGAGTGGGAGGCCCGTCCGCCACGCATGCTGGCCGCCGCGAGCTGACCCAGGCGCGCCGCCGCGAGCTGGAGGCCTAGCCGCCGCGCGTGCTAGCCCGGTCGCGCCACCGCGCATGCTGGCCCAGCTGATGCACCGCCGCGAGTTGCCTCGGGCACACCGTCGTGTGTGCCGGCAGCCGCGAGCTGGCCCGAGCATGAGCCACAGCCCACAGAAAC
>CM014278.1:98580697-98611169 GCA_004135705.1 Alloteropsis semialata | reverse complement strand
GGTTGATGTGATTCAGATGCTCAATGGAAAGAAATATTTCCTTTTTAGGTAATTGAAAATATAATTTAGAGAGAGAGATCATAGTTGCTAGCTAGATTCTTTACTTGTATACATTAATGGCTCTTCCGTTTTGTGAGTACTTTGTACTTCTAATGTGATATTGTCTCATTGACAGTTCTAGACCTTCCTCTTCCTATCCAGCCATTAATACATTCCAGAAAAATAATTCAGGAACCAATCGTTATCTTTTTTCTGACCTTGTCATATGAAATCCTTTTGCTTGTTAGGTATGATGTTGACTCAACTATTGGCCATTGATTATATACAGAAGATGTAACTGTTAATTTTAAGCATAATTGGAAGGGAAAGAGTGGCCATTTGACAAAGCCAAACATCAACATTCATTGGGAAATAGTTGCAACTAACCTCGACGAATTCCTAGAGATAATATCTGAAAGGGCTTCTGCTGATATACTTTTCATGCATGCTTATAATTTACCCTGCTTATAATTTACCCATATATTTGACACAAGATGTTGACAGGACAAAGTTGTCCAGAAAGGGTTGAGCTGAATCTGCTATTACAGAGCATCTTAAGGAAGAAATCATTCCAGCTATGGAGAAGTTTCAAAAGGTAAACACCAGCTGATATGATTCAAAAGAAAGAAATCACTCCACTTTTGTAATTAGTTCAGAAGGTGTTAAAAGCATAACTTCTTGTATTATATTTGAAATAGTGGCACTATTCTTTGCATCAAATATTTTTTCCCTGCTTTTGATTTACCTGAATTGTCTTTTCAGAAAAAAGAGAGGGACTTAAAACGTCAGGAGAAGGACAAACTTTTAGCTTTTGCTAACAGTTTCAAAACCCGTTCATTGCGTGAACATAGGCCTATCAGGTACAATTACTGTAAGGAGCTTCTTTGAGATGGGTATGCTGATTGTCATGTTGCAATTCATCCCTGTGCTCTTCTGTTCTAATCTAATTCTGCCATTCTATAGATACATCCATTAACGTGCTTCTACTATCTTTAGCATTAAGTTGGATTTATTTTTTATGCAGCTGATTATGATCATTCGATTGAGGAGGCGATAAGAGATGCATCGTATGTTCAGGCCATTCCACCATTTCTTGTTTTTATCGATATCATTAGCACCATTGTGGAAATACAAGCATATGTTGTCGTCTTCTTATGGTAACAACCATGCTAGATATTTGGTTTGTTTGTTTGCAAAAAAAAAGTACAGAAAACTCGAGGAAGCAGGAATCGCGGTTGCCTTTTCAAATTTCAAATAAATATCATCACATATATATACTATGGATTTCAATCTCAATATATTAATGTCTGAATCATCTTTGTGTTGTAGGAGTTGCTCCTTTCTTTATTAGGCAACTGCAAAGGAATGATTGTAAAAATCATATTCTACCTGTATGCAGGAAAGCAAAAGAACATGGCTCGCATGAGGCAGTAACAAAAGATAAGCATGCTTCACATCTGGGAGACAAAGGAGCCAATGGAATGTCGCACGCCAGGATGCGGAGGCGAAGGCCATGGGTGATGAGGACAACGGCGCATCGAGAGCTCCGTTATCCTCCTCCTGTCCCTAGCGGCCACCAAGGGATCTCCAGGTTAGTCAAACGAAATCCATTTTTTCTTATGCATCTGCTAATCCCAAATCAAGTCAGATGTCAGAATATTGTTTTGATTTATGTGTGGAATTTTTTTCATTCAGCGTGTGAGCTTCCTCCACGGCCTACAGTCTGCATGCATGCCCATCGTGGGTGCCATCATTGACCTGCTGCAGATGGATCCAAGGCGATTCCACACACCTGTTTCTTGCGCATAATAGTTGAGGCCTTCTCTCCATAGATTTTAGTCTACATGGGTTCTGGCTTGGATGAGTCTTAACTCCCATCAACCATCAATTGCATGCAAATGTCAGATTTTCTACTATCATGCTATCATCTTCTACTTGCTTGCATCTCCTGTGAGGCTTACAATTCAGATTTTCACCAAGATCATGCATGGTTCTTTCAGTCGGGCATTTGGTGTTATGGAGTGCCTCCGGGATCGTTGCATTCATATGAACATAGTGAATATAACCAACATAGATATTTGTTGGTCTGTTTTAACTGGCATTATTGGTCCTTTTTCTTGCATGAATAGGCAATTGTTTCTTTTTCTTTGCAGAACATTTCACTTTCAGTCAATAAGCTACTGGAAGGATGCAGTTTTATGTGCTACGATAGTTCTGATAGAGGCTATCCTATCATGGCATGGCACTACTTTGTTCAAAATTGGGGTGTCATAGACAAGGTATTAGCCTGACTTTCTATGGCTGACTGCATTTATATGCTCCAAAGTTAATCCTATTGTTTCGGAGAAAATTTCTTCACAATATCATCGAAAAGGTTATAGCGTAAATTTGAACCGTGATAACTTTTCCCCTCCCAGAACAGTAAAGCAGTAGCATAAGAAGATTGTAATCATCCATTGCCCATGCTTAATAGTAAAATAGCTTGGTAAATTGGGCCTTTTAATGTTTATTAAGTCAGGAGTGGCAATCCATATAATTATTGATTAAATATTGTCTTATTGAAAATTTCACCTTCCAATGCTATGTAATGGTTATACCTTTGCTTATTTCCTAATCAATATATTGGTTACTTCCATGCTAAAGGTGAAAAGGATTTATTTGCTGGTGATAAAAGGATGACTTTTTGCTGGTGTAAGCTGAACTGGTGATAAATCTTATCAAGTATCAACAGGGTAGGAAAAGGAGTGCTCGTGGAGTGACACAGACCTAAAATAACAAGGAGTGCATGTCCTGCTGATGACCTGAAATATGTTGGATACAGAGTTTATAGTTCATATGCACAAACAGCTAAAAATTCAGAGAATCAAGTCTGCACCTCTGAATGCTAGCAAGTTCATTGGAGAAAGGATTCTAGACACCAGCTAGCTACCCACCAAGGTTTGTAATGGTTTGTTCATTCTTATTGTAGTTTTTTTGTTACTGCATAATATCATAAGCAAGGCAAGCGGTTGGTGTGACCAGAAAGCTTTTGTTCATGCCAAATACCACAATATCTAACACTATATTTATTTATTTCAGATAGCTGTGAAGGGAGAATGATATCATAAGCATAGAGAGACTGTCTGTCAGACTTTAACATGGTAACCTCTTATGCATGCAGCATGCTGGAGCCCCCTGATGCCAGTTTGAGCAACATAAATTTGGCCGCCTCCAGGTGCCAATAGATATACCCTTTGAATGTTATTCCTTATTTTAGATCATGCCCAACTATTAGAATCTTGAACGTGTATTCTTTTTTTTTGAATCATGCCAATTATTAGAATCTTGGATTGGAAATTTGGAATGTCTGTAGTTCTGAATGGTCTGACAAGAAAAGGAACTAAGAACTGAGTTGGAGCTGTTGGTCATGCATGGAGTGCTCCAAGTGAGGTCAGGTTTGGAGCTATTGCTTGTTAACGCAGACCGTGCTTCAAGTGAGCAGAAGTTAACTGCTTGATTTGCGCATTTCTCATTAGATCAAATCGACTTGGCCAATAATTATGTCCGGCCACTATTTTGGAAGCCGTTATAGAAGGAAAACACCAAGTGTGGTGACAAGGCTATTTGTTTTCCGATTTTTTTTGTTAAGGTCAATTCTAAAATTAGTTGATGGTAGTTTAAATCCATTTTGCTCTAGAATCATTGTAACGGTGTGGCAAATCTTATTTGAGGTGTATTAATTGAGTACATAATTGTGATTTGGGAGGTGCGGTAGTGACCTTGGGTAAGAAGCATTGGTGGTTGGCATGTTCTTGAGCATTACCATTCATACTCGCTCCTGTTTTGAATATAAAATGTTGGGATAACTTATTTAGCTCGTTTTGGCTTCGTTGAGCTGTCCTGATGGAATACATCATTGATAAGCAGGACAGAATACATCATTGATATGCAATTCTGCACTCACCTGTGCAATCAAAACAGGGTCTTCCGGTTCGTATTGTTTTCCTTTCCTGTTCCGTTTCACGTGCTAGATATGAAGATGTGTCATCTAATGCTACGCTATTATTTTGATTTTTCAGTAAACCATTTATCTTTTTTATTTGTTTTTCAAAAATCATCATAGCGTTAGCTCAGTTGCCAGACATGTTGCCATATCGAATTGAACATTTATGGAAAAAGTAGCCAGAAGGTGATTTATGGAAGATAAATATAAGCTTTTTATATTAAATCCATAGGGTTAGCATGGCCTATACTGCTTAATGGAGTTGCTATAATGGATGGAGCACTTTGATCACAGCGAATGAAAATTACCCACATCCCCAACCATGTGAGCATCTTGCAGCTGTTTATATAATTGGACTATTATCACTCTGCAGAACAGGATTGAACTTATTTGGAAGTTATTAATAAGTATCATGCAATTGTATCGTTAGGTTCAATTTTTGACACATATCTGTCAGGTTCACCGTGGCCATTACATGCATTTTTGGTTGCATAATGGCTCCAAAAAATTGTTAAGAAAGATGTACCAAGTATCAATAAAATAGTAACTTGTGTATTATTTTTAACACGTGCGTGCCGCACGTGCACCTTACTAGTATATCAAAGGAAAAGGGCAAAGAATCAACCCAAAAGCTATGGTCAGATCTGTTCACCCACAACCAAGTTACTGTCGATTACATGAATTTAGCTCATCTTCATGCAGCCCAACCAAGTTACTGTCCACCTAGCAACTAAGTTACATCACAAGAAATTCACAGCACAACTGCATAGGCACAACACAACTCCAATCAATGGAAACAACAACTCAAATGGCAAAATTACTCACTTTATCACCATGACCAAAGTGACTCAATGTAGATCTGATGATTTGCAGAAGAGCATGAAAAATACTCACTTTGGAGGAGATTGGGTCGATCCGGTGCTCTCCAGGGACGCCGCCGTGGTGGGTGCTGCTTGTTCGTCGTCGCGGTGCTGGCGGAGGGGGCGGGAGGTGCGGTGGGACGTGCAGCGGCCGCTCCTTGTTCGTCGTGCCGGTGCAGGCGAAGGGGGCGGGCGCGGCGGGCGGAGCCGGCGGGGCGTGGATGGAGCGGCACGGCGAGGCCCCCCCAGTGGTGCTCCTGCGGCGCGGGTGGTGGGGGAGGCGGCCACGGCGATAGGGAGGGGGCGGCCAGGGCGAAAGGGAGGGGGAGGCGGCGACGCGAAATTTTGGAGGAGGACGACGACTCCTCGAAATTTGGGGGAGGGGGCAGCGGCCCTGAAGTATGGAGGATGATATACAGGTTGCTGCTGCAGGCGATTTTTGGGGAGAAAACCTGTACATTTAGAGGAGAGGTTTGTTTAGGGGACACCGTTGCAAATAGTCTTAGAGCACGCAGCAGCAGCGACCCACAACGCCCAAAGAAGCAGTCGTCATTCCCGATGCCGCCTCACCTGGTCGCGTACGCATAGAACCTGAGCCTGAGCTCCAAGACAGCGGATGGGAAGTTCTCGTAGGAGTAGCGGTCCACACCGTGCTCATCATTGCGCCTCCGCCATGACGTACGCATCGCAGCGTCGGCCCTCCACGCGTGGTAGTTCCAGCCTTCTAGGTTACATCCCCAGATCCACGCCACCCTTTGCGTCTATGGCTCTGCACCGTGCGCTAGCCGCCCACACCCTTCACCCAAGATTCTAGACCCACATGGCTGCACCACATCGCGCTCATGGACTGCTAATCCTCTGCGACGAAGCTGGGTGGCCGACATCTCGCCTTGTTATCTCCTTTGTCCTCTCGGCAGAGGCCGAGGTCTGCCCGCCCCTGTCCGCTCCACCCGAGCTTCTCTTGCCTCGGGCCAAAATTCCAGCCAACCGCACAACCATTGTAAGATTCCTCGCACATACAGCTCCACCACTAACCCCTCTCATCTTACCCTCAACAAATTTTGCTCCTCCATCCCTATCTCACAGGGAATCAACGAGATTTCGGCCTGCCGCCGTTGTTCAATGCTGCACAAACACCTCCACGTCAGTGACTTCCTTCCACACCTACTCCTTGGCAATGGGGAGAGCAGGTGGCTCTGCCCTGCGCTCTTAGCCCGCGCGCGATGCCCCGCTCGCTCGGCATCGACGCCCGCCGGTTCACAGGCCGCACGCCCGCACCACTAGGCCCATCCACCGTGTCAAGGGGTCACATTATGTCTTCAGAGTCTTGCTCATAACCCCCTAGAAAAATACCACCTCTTGCAATCCAGTCCAAACACGTGATTTAACGGTGATTTGGACCTCACGTGAATGAATTAACAAGTTTGATGATCTAAATATGTATTTTGAGAGTTTAAGGACCTGACTGACACAACAGGATAAGTTTAGGAACCTGTCGTGCATTTTACTCAAATTATTTTATCGTTCATGGACCCTGCAAATCGATGCGAGATGCTGTAGGAATCCCACGGCAACTCTGTTCAATTGATCGCCTGCCCAGCACTAGTCAAACAAGCACGGGAGGTGCCCAACCATTGATATGACTAACGATCAAACATAATATATAGGCCTTGCACCAGATTATCGGAACTTCAAAGAGGTGCACCATTATTTCTGCAGCGAGTTTGGTTCAACGACGGTAGATGGCAAGAGTATCCATGCTGACGTTGAAGCCGGCACAGATAATTGATTTTCATTGCTAGCACCAACTGCCTGGTGGAGTGTGGGCATAAATAATAGTTTATCTCTAAGGGTTTGTTCGGTTTAAGTGGAATTGAGGTGGACTGAAAGGGATTAAATCCTCAACAAGTCAAAATTCCTCTCAAGCCCCTTCAATCCCCTTCAAATCCATGCGGTTTATCAAGAAACGAACAAGCCTCTTAGGGTGTCAAAGAAGAGTTTGCAGTGTTATTAGTGTACTCTACCAGTGATAATGACGTGCAGGCAGAGATATTAGCATGCCCCTACAACAAATATGAATTATGAACTCGCACCAATACTAGTGACAGACACAAAAAAGTAGCAAACATCTATTATCTTAGTATTTGGCCAACAAACGGAGCTTCCATGTTCGCTCTCAAGGCCTAGAAATTCCCATGTTAATCGGAGAAAAAAAGAAAAATTAAAATTACCCATCACTGCCATTACGTAAAATTTAGCCAAAAATACCTCTTTAACTATTTAAAAATTACCACCACTGCCATTACACTAAAAATAACGTAAAATATCCATATATATTTTTAAAAATCATCCACCAATATCATTAGAAAAGTTACGTTCACTCTTAGACATAGAAATTCTCACGTTAACTGGAGGAAAAAAATTACAATTGCCGTTACGTAAAAATTAGCATAAAATACACATGTACCTATTTAAAAATTATTATTATCTTAGTATTTGGCCAACAAATGGAGTCTCTACGTTCGCTCTCAAGGCCTAGAAATTTCCACGTTAATCGAAGAAAAAAAGAAAAAATTAAAAATTACCCACCATTGTCATTACATAAAAAATAGCCTAAAATTTTATATATATTTTTAAAATTCATCCACCAATGTCATTAAAAAGTTACGTTCGCTCCTAAGACATAGAAATTCCCACGAAAAAAATTACAACCATCGTTACGTAAAAATCAGCCTAAAATACCTATGTAACTATTTAAAACATATCCACAATTGTCATTACATAAACATTAGCCTAAAACATCACTATATCTTTATCCATTTAAAAATCATCCAACAATGTCATACATAAAAATTAACCTAAAATACCTCAATACTATTTAAAATAAAAAATAAAATAAAATGTTTGCTTACATAAAGAAAGAATTAACCAAAATACTCATGCTTTATTTAAAAGGTATATCTTTACAATGAAATTAGTCTAGTCATTAGTATACACAAATAAATATGAAATTCTTTTTAGCTGATAAAACTACCAATTTATATCATTAACTAAAAATTAACTCCAATCAAAGTTGTTTAGTCAAAATAAAAATAAACAAAGATATACATATAGAGTATACCTATAAGAGATTGAGCAACAAAGATAATAGTAGTCTTAACAAAGAAAAATATTATGATAATGTCCTCTGCATTATTTTATCAACAATTTAGCTTAATGTGTAACAAGAGGACACCTGCAAGGAAAAATAAGTTTAGGAAAAACAGAAAGGATGCAAAAATAGATATATATAGATATTCGAATTTTATATACTAGCCGCGCAAATGCGCGGGTTATCTCTCTAGTTGTACGAAACAGACAAGCAATTAGCAAATATGGCAGTGTTCAAATCATTTTTTGTCTAGTTTTACAAAGTTATCACTTACACTGCTAATTAGAAAGAGGTTTCCAGGTGCAACTTTTGCAACCGGCACTACGTAACCGTCTGTACAAATCAGCCATTTTCAAGAGGTTCCATAACTTGTGTGTCTCAACAGATAAAACAAAAAAAATGCACTTGTTAATGTCACAGTTCACCAAGGTGATATTCTTATGTCACACATGATAAACTATATACAAAGCATTTTTCTTGAAGGTATGACATGCACATATATAACTGATTGACTTTAAGCACACCCTTGTCAGTCAATCAAGGTGACACTCCGTTGACAATCAAAATTTGCAGATTTGGCACTACCACTTACTGCCCGAGTTTGGTGTGCCTATATATTTTGCAAGTTGTGGGCATCATATTTGGACATTTGTGGCATGATTCATATAATCATATTAGTGAAATGATGAGAAGCACTTGAAACAACACCAAGATAAGGTCAAATTAATAACCATTCAAATGTTATGGTGAATATAAGTTAACCATGGGCTGCAAAAATGGGTCATCAGGTTGAGTTTTGTGGCAGTTTGAATAAGGAGTCATAGACCCTTTTTGATCAGTTTGTAACATGTTTTAGACATTGTTCAACAACTAATGAGGCTAGACCATCCTATCCTATATAAATACAAAGTGGCAAGACCAATTGAGACATCATTGAACTGAACCAAACCAATCAAGCTTTACTTTTATATCATGTTTTCCCCCATTTACCCAATACACCTGCATGATGCTAATCTCCTTATCCCCATCACCGAGGACAGAGGTCACACCCTAGGTTTGCTGGGTTACCTAGGGCAGCACGTCCTGAAAGGGTTCCTCCCAGGCTAGCGCTTCTTTGCTAGTTTCCCTGAAAACTAGTCGCACATCGCTATGTAAGTGTGATAGTAAATATAGTATACTTTTGTTGTTTTGGTAGTAAACCAGTGGTATGTCACCATGAAAGCGTGAAATGTTATTTGTCTTGGGCGAGCATTTTATGGTTTTCCGGTGAAGCCGAAGAATACCACACCCTTTGGTTTCTTGAACCAGAGCATTTTGTTTTCGCGAAAGGCGTGATAAGGTGTGCTGCTACCATGCATTTGACGTGCTTGGTGTTTGGCATGTTTCTATGTTAGCACTCTCCTATGTAGCTAAAGTGAACTGGCCACACATCTCTTATTTTGCTAAATTTCTTAGGAGAATTGTTCATATTTCTTCAGTTTGTATCCAACCAGAAATTTTGTTATTAAAACAATAAATTTTCGTTGGGCTAGAGCTCATTATCAAGCATTGTGGTTATGGAGAATAACGTTTAAGTTTGATAAATGCATATCACTCCTGTATGTAGGTTTTATTTAGGTTAGGGCTACAGATTGAACAAGATTTGGGGCGTTTATTTTGGCACAAATTGGAGGATCGAGTGTATGTTTGCTCGGCGTGTAAGTGGTTTGGAACGTACAAAGATGGCGATCTGTTTTCAGCATTTTTATTCATTAAGAACTATTTGATGCTTCATATGCACCGAGGGTAGTTACCGTAGTAAGTACATTATTATATGTCAGCAGTTTTATATGGTTTTGTCTCATGCAATTTTTTGCGGGGTATATTGTTTAACGACGAAGAGATAGAGAGGCAATAAGAGAACAAGATGGTTCTGCGGTTGTTCCAAAAATTTAGAATTATAAGATCATTGACTCACAATTGTACGGGTTGTTGTTGCCATGCAACTCATCATATTCTTTTTTCTATGTACAAATTAAGGAAATATCCAATTACTATGATATACTAACTTCAAAGATAAACCATATATAAGCGTTAACTGTTAAATTGTTTTAACATTATGTGGCAATGCATAAGACTGTCGGTTAGACAAAATCAATATACTTGAGGATTTCTTTTACCGAGTGTATTCATACTCATATTCTGATCTTCGGATGTAAATGTAAATGTTGGATATGCTACTAGAAAAGGGCTATCTCTCCAACAGTATGGTGGAGTATGGACCTGGTCAACAGTAGCTCCGGAGAAGGAAGATCCAAGAATGGTGGTGCGGCCATTGACCAGAGAAATATATGCATGCAGACATGCTGGGTCTCTTCCTCAACGAACAAAACGACCAGCCACATAATTAACCACCTCGTTATATTAAACGTCCCCACGATTAGCGTTCGAACCTTTTTTAGAAACTCATCCATCTGCCATTGCGATCCGCTAGCCTTGATCCACCGGGGGCATTGGCATGAGGGGAGGCGGAGCTGGAGAGAAGCTCCACCACAAGGAGGCCAATGTCGCTCACGGCGGCGCCGCCGTGCACTACGGTGGCGCGGGGAAGGGGGCCAAATCCTCCTTCCTCTACGGCCTCCTCCTCTACGTCGTCCTGCCGGTGCTGGTCCTCTACTTCGTCGTCATCGCCGCGTCGCAGTTCTACACCCCGCGGTGCTCGCCGGAGGGCAGCGTCATGGCGGCCCATATCATGGTGGCCAGTAAGCCCAACGTGTCGCTGGCCGCGCCTTTGAACGTTTCGTCGTCGCCTCCTCCGCAGGCCCCTGTGGTATCGAGGCCGAAGCTGACGGCGGAGGAGGCGCCCACCGGGCTCCGGCACATCGTGTTCGGCATCGGGGCGTCGGCGTCGCTGTGGGAGAGCCGGAAGGAGTACATCAAGCTGTGGTGGCGGCCGGGGCGGATGCGAGGGTTCGTGTGGATGGACAAGCCCGTGCACGAGTTCTACTCGAAGAGCTCCCGCACGGGGCTCCCGGCGATCATGGTGAGCTCGGACACGTCCAAGTTCCCCTACACCCACGGCGCGGGCAGCCGGTCAGCGCTCCGGATCTCGCGCATCGTCTCGGAGACGTTCCGTCTGGGGCTCCCCGGCGTGCGGTGGTTCGTGATGGGCGACGACGACACGGTGTTCCTGCCGGAGAACCTGGTGCACGTGCTGTCGCGGTACGACCACCGGCAGCCGTACTACATCGGGTCGCCGTCGGAGAGCCACATCCAGAACCTCATCTTCTCGTACGGCATGGCGTTCGGCGGCGGCGGGTTCGCCATCAGCCGCGCGCTGGCGGAGGAGCTGGCGAAGATGCAGGACGGGTGCCTGCACCGGTACCCGGCGCTGTACGGGAGCGACGACCGCATCCACGCGTGCATGTCGGAGCTGGGGGTGCCGCTGACGCGCCACCCGGGGTTCCACCAGTGCGACCTGTGGGGGGACGTGCTGGGGCTGCTGGGCGCGCACCCGGTGGCGCCGCTGGTGACGCTGCACCACCTCGACTTCCTGGAGCCGGTGTTCCCGACGACGCCGTCGCGGGCGGGGGCGCTGCGGCGGCTCTTCGACGGGCCGGTGCGGCTGGACTCGGCGGCGGTGGCGCAGCAGTCGGTGTGCTACGACCGCGCGCACCAGTGGACGGTGTCCGTGTCGTGGGGGTTCGCGGTGATGGTGGTGCGCGGGGTGCTGTCGCCGCGGGAGATGGAGACGCCGATGCGGAGCTTCCTCAACTGGTACAAGCGCGCCGACTACACGGCCTACTCCTTCAACACGCGGCCCGTGGCGCGGCAGCCGTGCCAGAAGCCGCACGTCTACTACATGCGCGGCAGCCGGATGGACCGCCGCCGGAACGTCACGGTCACGGAGTACGAGCGCCACCGGGTGAAGCACCCCGCCTGCCGCTGGCGCATCGCCGACCCCAGCGCGCTGCTCGACCACGTCGTCGTGCACAAGAAGCCCGACCCCGACCTATGGAAGAGGGTGGGTAAATATATATATACGCGTGCCTTGCCTCTTCCTTCTGACCTTGCATTGGCTTCCCGGCTAGATGGATCGATGCTGACACGTACGGTCTATCTGCAGTCGCCGAGGAGGAACTGCTGCAGGGTGGTGTCGTCGCCGAAGCAGGGGAAGGACCGGTCCATGACCATCGACGTCGGCGTTTGCAGGGACGGCGAGTTCGCCAAGGTCTAATTGCATAGGTTAGGGTCATTAATTATTTTAATGTCACAAATTGATCATTCATCATCATTTCTTCAGTGTCAGTGGTCCGCCTAACGCCTGGTTTTCTGCATGATCTGGCTTCTGCAGTGGGATGGATTAGGAGAGGAATTAGCAGCGGCACAAGAAGGCCCAGCCGGAGCTCCAGTGTATCCGATCCCGTGGGTACCGGACGAGCTACCGGCTAATAGCTCATTAGTCTTGGCGGATCGGGCTGGTCAGGTCCGCATGATCGATCACCACGTGTACGTGCCGACGGATGTGACAAATGCTCGCTCCATTTTTGAGTTAGTAATCGCTAGCTATAGTGTAAGGACACTTTGGATCGATGATGCTTAACTTGAGTGTATTTGGTTAGTCTTGGTACCCTACGTTTGATGATGTCATGTGCCCAGGATGGTTGGTGGTGGAGTATACAGAGCTTAATTCTAGACGATATATCTGGCGATTTCGTTTTGGAAAGCAGATACCGTCGTGTGATATCTGAGGCTGCCTTGCGCTGGGGCTTTGCGAATGCTTTATTTGACGCCGTGTGACCAAGGTAGAACGCATTATCATCAATAGTAGCGGTTTTCTTACGTATATATAGGCTAGCTAGGTCCAAATAACATCATAAACAATAAAAAAAATTCTTAACCCTTTGTATTTGCAAAACCAGTTCGAAATGCACCTTTTTACCAAATACATGGAGCCGATTTCATGTACGCATTAAAAGATGGGTTTTCAACTGGTTTAGCAAATCCAAGGGATTAAGTACATCTTTTTATTGGTTAGGGTGTATTTTGACTTGGCTTATACTTGAGGGCAGTAAATTAGATATTTTTCCTTTCTTTTTAAGTTTACATTTTGCCTTTCACTAGCTACCATCGCACTATATGTTCATGTGGTAATAATTTGATTCACAACTAAAATTGTGTTCATTTATAATTGTGAGAGAAACAGAAAAACCAATATTGAAGATTCCCATATTGATAGAACCAACTTGGCATCTACAGTGAATTACCGCACGAAGGTTACGGTACCACTGCCGCCATTGTCTAAGTAAACATTATTTTTCATAAGCCTTAAGCACACAATGGCGCAAAATTCAAATAGCAACATATTATTTAGCCTGGTATGGTCTAAATAGTTAATCACCCTTGCCATGACGATTCCCACTTTAATATCTATTTTTTCTCAAACTTAATATATTAAGCAAAAAATGTTTGAAATGAAAGTGTTCTCCGAGAAGACCTTTATCCCAGCCCATAATTGTATTTAAAGTAGATTTTTGCACTTATGACCTATAGCATGTTGAATCAATATATAGCTCGGGCAATGCAGATGAAACATCTGAAATAATTGGTGCATTGTATCTCCTCTAGACTCAAATATTTTTTATTGACGAAACAAAACATAAATAATTTGGCATGGTGTTTATCAACAAAAGCATGCTATTTACCAATTGGAAAAGCTTTTTTTAGCATCACCAATTGGAAAAGCTTTGATAAAGTTATACAGCTTTGGTATTTCATAGAATAATTTCAGGCTCTAAAGTTTTTTAAAAAATCTGTTGGGGAAAAACATTTACTATTTATACTTATATCCAACAATGAGAACACACCATCCTATACAACGGTGGTTCAAAAAGTTGATTCAATTCAAAACCCTATGCCAACAAAAACTATGAAACTTTTTTTGCGTCAAAAAAGATATGAAACTTGGACAGCAAAAAGAAGACTCCATCCTATACAATGTCGATTCAATAAGTTATTGTATTAGGCATCATTAAGATGACCTGAATTGGACTTGATGAACTTTTCAAACAACAAACATAATTAATATTTACAGTCGTATCCAACCAAAATCATGCTTTTTAGAAAGGTTTAGAAAATTAGTAAATCTTTTCTGTTCATTTATAAAATGATTTCAACTTCTAAGGTCATCGAAAATTGAATTGATCTTTTATTGTCCCAAAAATCGACATAGTAAAAACAACCAAATAAGAACAAGGACAACTCTTTTATTTATCAGGGTCCCCTACAATTTGTTTTATCACGCTGGTTAACCAATATGTATTTGGTCCACGAGAGCCCATGGGCATTGTACTTCTTCCTCATCCGGTCCTCCCGACGTCGTGCACCTTCCGCCTCTGCCTCCGACTCCTCCACCGCCGCCCCAGCCGACGGCTCGCGCCGTCGCGCCGTCCGCCCGCCCCCGGCACTAGCCCCCGCCCACAGAGGGTCTTGCCCTACTCGGGCACGACACCGTCGGCCAAGCCATTTCCGCTGTCTATCCTCCACCACCCTCCTCATCTTTTATGGCAGAAGGCCATGGGAGCCCCTCCCCTCTTCCCTTGGACCCCGATAATTTCAAACCCTAACCTTAACCTCCGCCGCCTCCACCACCTTTCCTCGCCGGCGACGACCTCATCATCGACCATCCCCCCCCTCCCCAACAGGAGGAGAAAGAAGACAGAGATATGACGGTGGGGAATACGGAAACTAAATAGGTTCCTCGATGTGGAGAGGGACTTCCGGGAGCTCCTATATGTCTACCGGAAGATGCGTCAACAAATCATATATAAAGCCCAATTATAGTATACAAGGCCCAATTATAGTTAACAGCGTGCGCAAGAAACAATTGTCGTTTCCGTTCTACAAGCGTGCTTGACTTTTTTAACACCATGTGCGGAAAACTATTCCCGTTTCTGTTCCGCAAGCGCGCTGGACTTTTTTAACGCGTGCGCGTGAACTGTAAGCTTGAATGCTGCGCGATAGAATTTTTTGCTGCATTTCATTTTTTGCTGGGTACGTGGTTGCAAGTGAAAAAAATAACAGGTGGGTACCAACTCACAAAATAAAGTTTGAAGTTGCAAATTGAGAATAAAACTTAAGAATTTGTAGGTTCAGAGTACAAATTATAGATAATATAATCCAGTTCTAATGTAGCATTTGCTTCGACACACAGAAACTTGTCATCAAGTAGTTTAGCAAAAACCTGTTAACAATGAAACAATGCTCGAAATGTTAATCATTATGTTAATTTTTATTGTGAATTTGAACATTACAAAAGAAGAAATGTTGAACATTTCCATTTATAATGAATACAGTAGTATTCAACATTGAACAAAGTAAAGTTCAAATGTACAAATGGATATGTTAAAATGTACAAATGGACATGTTGAACATTCAACAAATAAAGTTGAACATATTTCTTAAGTAAAATATTGAAATACTATAATAACGAATGTTGTGTAGAACAACAAAAAATGTAACCAAACTGTAACTAGGCATGTAATTGCATGATTAGGTAAAATGTTGAAGATGTTGAAATACTATAAAAACAAATATTGAAAAAACTATAAAAAATGCAGTTGAACCACACAACCTTCTTAACCTGTTAGGACGGAGTCGCCCCCAACAACCCTAAACCCTAACCAGTACAACCTTCTATGGCAGTGGACCGAAACCGAAGCAATTTAGGCTTATATGGCAGGGGGTACATGGCCGCCTGTTGACGCTCGTTATACGTACACTTTCAGTGCTAATTAAGTGGTGTTTTGGGACCAATTCATATACTAACCTACCACTTGGCACATGAAATAACCCCATTTTAGCATATGCATGTATTTTTGGAGGATTTTGGTTTACGCAGGTTTTTGAGCTATAAATGAGCACTTTTGGACAAAGACCAAGATCATGCGTAGCGCGGAGGAATGAAGGCCATGTGACTCGGATTTCGTTCGCTCTCATCTGTGGTGAACCAACCTTCAAGAATGAGAAAGGGCAAAGACTTGAAGATAAGGTCGGATGACTTCGGGATCAAGACGAATCAGGCAGACATATGGAAAGATATCAAGACTCAATCTTATCCTGAAGCAACCAACGTCAAATACCCACATGCATTGACAAATCAACTCCTGGAGGATCTAGAAGCTTGCACGTGAAAGATGAGACCGAGGGGCCACAGAAACAGCCCAGGCCGGCAGGCCCAGGGGGCTCAAGCCGGCCGGCCTAGGGTGTTTTTGCGCCGCCTCGGCCTCCCCTTCAAGCTAGGGTTTCCTCGGACTATTTATAGCCCCGATGCACGAGGGCTCGCACATCCATCCACTAGAACTCGGCGAAACCTAGGGCATACACCAAAAGGAGACGACGGCCGCCGCAAGTCCTCGAAGTTGTCTAGAGATGGCTCAGGCCAACCCTAGCCGCCATGGCCTCCCTGCGTGGTTGTGCCATGATGGAGTTCATGAGCAAATTGGAGTCATCAATGGTATGTATTCGGTGGTGTTGATCCAAACACATCTATTATATGAGTAATGTTCTTCGTGTCATCCGATCTTTTAGCGACTCGATAACTCTTTCTATGCTTTCTACCTATCATGAATATGATTGTTCCTTGGTCTAATCCATGGTTAGACTATTTAGCATGCTTTATGTAATCATGGTGATTAGATCTAGTATGTCGACCCTTCATAATATCTAGACACGTTCACTTGTGGACGTGCCCTTGTACTAACCACGCCGATAGAGAGCATCGTGACAGGATGTAATCCCACGTAGGGTGGCGTTCTCGGGAGGTTTACCGTAGGTAAGAGTTTAAATACGGCTTTAGATGAGATGCAGGATGCGCTTACTCTTATTTGCTGGAACTACAACTAGAAGACGATAGGCCCGTCTATCCTTTGGTTGCTCTACCCTTGCTTATGTTTATGGATGTGATCAACCTATACACTACACTCTTATCATATAGGTTTACCTTTATATGCAATCAACGCTTAATGCTAGGAATAGATCCGTTAGATTAGATGGAAAACCCTAGGTAGTTCATTGTCGATCCACGGATTGATAAACCTTGGATAAATACTCTAAAAGAAAAACTACGATGATCCGTGCGCTTGCGGTTCACAATTGGCGTGTTTATGGACCGTCAACAAGCTTTTCTGGCGCCGTTGCCAGGGATCGGCAACTCGAACTCTAGGGTGATCTATCTAATTTTTTGGACTAACCCTAATTTTATTATTGCATATACCCTTATTTTCTTGTTTGTGTCCTTGAAAGCAGGTAGAAATCTAGACACTAAGCTTGGGCTTCAACGAGTCCAAACTCGCTCCCACAAGTTGATGGCTGCATCAAGATCCGCTCTTTAGTGGTAGGTGCTAACTTTTGTTAGTGGCCCATCATCCGCTATCGAGCCCACACCCAAAACAAGTAAAGATGAACAAGGTATGTCACCGTGTCAATTGATTTTTAAAGACTAATATTTCTTGGAGATTTGTTTGTCAAGCTATAGGTGATGAATCATGCCCCAAAGAAGTCGTGAGATCCGATCGTCAATATCTCTGGAAGGTTGCTGTTGAGACCAGTTTTTCGCCCATGATTAGAGAGGTACCATTGAGGAAAGTTAGAAAACATGAAGCTTCATCAAGTCTTCTTTCCAACGCATCAAGAATTGTAAATTTTGGAGATCGGTGCAAAGAGTTATGGTAAAATCTTTCAACACTACGCGTTCTGAAATCTGCTTGGGACAGAACGTAGTGACGGAGTAAAACAAGCGTAACTCTTTCATCCGGAGTCCATTTGGAGTGAATGAGCACTCGTTGGAAAGAAAATTTGATGAATATTGCAATGGAGTAGAAGTTTGGTATATGTTCTGCACTAGATGAAGAGGAATTCAACAAAAAAAAAGACAGCAACAAACAATGGAGAAGCTAATGACGATGTCAAGGGATGATTGGAGGGCCTTGAGCATGAAGGATGATAATTTGAAGTTGATCAAGACTAGAGGCAATAAAATTAGAAGCACCACGCCACTACGAATCTTCTCTAGAAGGATGCTCAAGAAGCTTCTAATTGAGTGATGCTACCAATAAAGGAAACCGTTCAAATCATCAACATAAAGCGCGAGAGCCCCTATGATCCCAACACCCTGGGTAAAGCAAGAACTATAGAGAAGACTCATCATTGAAACCATGCTACTCACTGGTGAATCAATGGTGATGACCTTGAAGCCTAGGGATACACAACACGATGCTCCAAAGACCACAAGATTAAGATCATCAACATCTCAGAATCAATTCGCAAGAAGGTACTGTTCACATCAAAGTCTGTACAACCTCAGAAGAAAACAGTAGAATATTTTTGGATATCTAAAAGCCTCATGAAGTTTCGGTTCCAACGAAACAAGAATCAAGTCAATCGGAGATTCCTTCAAGCGGTTATGATCAAAACATTGAAGGTCGTGCATTCTGCAAATTTTCTGGACAGCACGCAGTGCTGAAGTAAATTGGGCATAACTCTCTCGTTTGAACTCCTTTTAAGATGAATGACCACTCGTTGGAAAGATAATTTCATAAACTTTTCAATAGATCTATACTTTGGTATATGTTCTGTTCTGGACATAGAGTAAAATCCATGAAGAAGAGGTAGGAGCAACGTGATGGGAACAAGTTAGACGAGATAACGATGATAACAATGAAGAGGAGCTTGGGCAATCTTTTCATCAAGCATACAAGATCAAATTTATAAACTTAGAACAAAACAAAGATCCTCAAGAATATTGGCATAGAAGACACAATAAAGCGACATTCGATACGTGAAGATGTTTTGAGCAAACCACGGCGAATTACACAAAGGCAACATCAAGCTGCATGAATACTTCGGATTCTCGCACGAAGGACCATGGCTTCATGACAATGAGAAGGTACGTGAGAAAGTCTAGCTCTATGACTTTAAATAAAGCACTTTGTGGGAGGCAACCCGGTCTTTTGTTTATTATCTATATAAGATGACGGTCTATATTGTGCTCTTTAATCGAATCATCAAGTAACATTGTACCATTACTCTAATAAATACCACAACTTTATGTTGTATAATCTAAACATTATTGAGGGAGCGCTTTGTTATTTGATCTTGGAAAACTTGTAGACCCTTTTGTGTGCCTATTAGTGTTTAGAGTCTTTTTCTTTGTGTCTTTTTAGAGAGAAATATGAAGTATGACATCACCCTTTGATCCTAAACTTGTGGCTAGTTAATCTAGGCTAACTTTTGTTTTGATTTTAGACCACCACATCATGTCATGTCATTTTGTTCATCCACCTCATGTTGCACTTCATGCCATGTTGTTCTCACCCATGCATTGCATTGCATTGCATATTTTGATCTAACTTTTTGTTAAAACCCACCTAAGCCTTCCTATCACCCCCGCCAAAAACCGGAGCCAACAAAGGTAGGATTGACTTGTGTTGACTTGCTTGCTGCACCATTTGGATTAGCCAAGTCTATCTCTATTCCTTGTTCTAACTAAAAACTTTGACTAGCCTACCTACGAGATCCTAAACCTTTGGGAAAATCTCTCATACCTATAGCCATCCTAAAACCATAGGTTTTGTTTTTCACCCAATTAAACAACCTTTGTTTTTCTTTTGTTTTCAACCACCTTAGGTAGATTTTCTAAGCTTGACTTCCCTCTTCAAAATTCTTGTTTTAAGCCAAAAATATAGGATACCCTTGAGCCTTCCCTAAACCTCGTTAGCTAGGTTGTTCAGTTCTTTTCGATGAATGATTTTTTTAATGATAATGCTTCACTTCTTATGAGGTGCTTGGCCAAGCTTTGTCACTCTAAGCAATTATTTTTTGAATGAATTGATTGCGGAACAACATTGAAAGACCTTTCGAACGTTACTAACTCTTGTTTTTGTCTTTACGTTTGCATTTTGCATCCATTCCATCGTTCCATCATGCATTTGTTAGCTCGGTTCTCTCACAAAACTTCATGATGAATGCTTTCACATCCATGTTAATGCTCGTACGACATTTTTCTTTTACAATCTTGTGTAAACATGGTGTTTAGACATGATCGTGGACCATCATCATTTAGTTTTGAGAATTTGGTTAGCATTTGTATTGCATTGGTTGGTTTATAAGCTTTGCTATGTGCTTTATTTTTCTTGTGCTATAAGGAATTATTGACCTGTCACACCCGATTTTAAGGACAAAATCGAATGCATCGCATATGTGTGCCAGGATCCGTTCATCACACATATGTTGACGTCATCAGTGAATATATCAAAAGACAATGTTCAAAAGCGTACAAAAGAGAGTACATAACTTTATTACACTCATCGTAAATAGACACGAAGGTCTTAAACGTTCACCGACATCCTAAACGATAAAACAGCTCCTTGACTTCATCCACAGGCACTTGACTGGTTGACGCGCCTAGAACTCATCAAAGTCGCTGAAGTACTCCACATCATTGTTATTTTCTGAACAGCAGTTGTTTAGCAAGGGTGAGTACACTTATGGTTGGTACTCAACAAGTGGGGGAATATGCAAGGCCATCAAAGGGGGTTCAGGCTCATGCGGTTAGCACTTTTAGTTGATCAAGTTTTATTAGCAAGCACCTAGTTACTAGATGTAAGTTTATACCATCCCAAAATTAAGCAGGATAACCCAAAGTTATTCCACCAAGAGACCAAGAACCACAAGTTAAGATCAAGTTAAAGTTCAATTATCATGTGAGGGTCCAAGCCGCCCTTAACCGTGGGCACGGCTGATATATCAGTTTTACACTCTGCAGAGGTTGTACACTTTACCCACAGCTCGTGTTCCCCTTGTCGCCCGGGTTTGCAAGGCCCTTAAACACTTCCTTTGGTGAGTGGCGAGGGTTCACTACGAAGCCTTTACAAAGACCCAAAGTTAAACTAGCAGCCCGCTAGAGTTTCGGCAGCGGTGAGGTCCACAGCCCTCCCAAGAGAGGACGTACCTTAGCAAAGACTACTCCTACAAAGGACCGAGCTATGACCCCTCACCGGCCCCCTCCTTGCCCTTACGGTAAGACCACTAGCCAACCCCAAGTCCAATTAATTAGCTAAGTCAGAGCCATGTGAAACTGTGGTTGCACTGTTTTCTTGGGTGGTTCTCCATGTTCCAATTAATCATGATGATCTTGTAATTAAGCAAGAATATAACAATATAATTAAATCATGATTAACATTGCAAAAAAAAGGTAACAGAACCATCCCAAGTTTAAGCAAGCTAAGCATTTCTATCCATGATGTAACCAGGTGATTCAAGGTTCAAGGTAAAAAGATCTAGTCATGTCCTAATAGGATAACCCATCAAAATTAATGCATAACAGTAAAGTAAAAGTGAATTTCATGAATGTAATTGGGACAAAAAGAATGTTCATGTAGAGGGAGGCCACTTGCCTTCCTCAACAAACTGCTGTTGGTCCTCTTCAAACAGCTGCTGCTCCTGATCTTCCTCGAACGGCACGTTCTCTACACGATCACACAAGACATACAACAAAATAAATAAAAACAGTACACCAAATAGTACTAAAAGTACAGAACAAGCACCTTAAACTAAAGAGCATGCAAAGACGATCGCGTGGACGCGAAAATCGCCCAAAACGGATTTAAAACGACGAAACTACGCTAGTTACAAGGTTGCAGGGACCTATATGCAATTAAAACTAAAGTCTGCGTACTGTTTTGATAAAAACTGAGGGCACAAACATAAATAACCATAGATTTCAGGGGCTAGCAAGTGATTTGACCATGAAAAGGACGGCGGGTTGGATTATTCAAAAGAACAGGGGCCTAAACAGAAGTTGTAAGGGCATATATATGAATATTTTACACATGACATGGACTGCGGGTTGATTAGGACAAAACAGGGGGTCTCTTTAGCAAAAATGGCCGGCGACCGGCAGTTTGACATGGTTGACCGGTATGCTGGGATGCATCTGGACCCTTGATTCAAGATCGGACGGCGCGAAATAAAAGGAGGCGCCGGTGACCTCGGAACGCGACGGCGCCGCCGCGTCCGCGGCGTGGACTCGCCGGAGTGGCGGCCGTAGGGCGCTCCGGTGCACTAGGACGTGAATAAATGGCACGGGAAGGTTCGGAAGGACATGGCGAGCTCACCAGTGGGCTCTTTGAGACCGATTGGAGGACGGAAGAGGGTCGGCGACGAGGAACAGCGGGCGCGAGCTTCGGTGGACGGCGAAGGGGGTGTTCCGGCGTCGGTTGCGGCTCCTGGACGTCGGGATGATGCTCCGGGGCTTCCTGTGAGTGAGCGAACAAGATGGAGAGGGTCAAAGGAGGTCGGGGCGCAATGAACCGAGCCGGCGGCGTTGCCTACCTCACGGCGGCGATGGTGAACTCCGACGAGCAATTGCGCACGGTCGAGAGCTGATTTTGGAGTGGGTGTTGCGTGAGTGAGAGCGTGCGCGCGCGGAGAAACTCGGGCGAGCTTTTATAGGGTTTGAGGGGGTGTGCAGGGGTTCGGGGGAATGGGGAACCGAGAGCGGGCGGAAACACGGCCATTGATGGCCTTGAAGCTCTCGGGCGACCGTTGCAGAGAGTAAAGAGGGGAAGGAAACGGGGAATTGACGCGCGGGAGTGAAGAGAGGGGAGGGAATCCTGGGACGCGCGGGCGGTAGAACCGGAGACGTGGGGCGCGGTGATTGCGGGCGCGCGCGGAGGAGACCGGCGGCTCGGCCGTGGCCGCCGCGAGGAGGAAGAAGGGGCGCCGACAGGCGGGCCCGGTTTGCCAGTGAGAGGGAAAGGGAGGGAGCGTGCGGGAGATGAGAGGGCCGAGTGGGCCGGTGAGTTGGGCCTGCGGGAGGAAAGGGAGAGGGAGAGGTAACATGGGCTGGGCCAGATGGTGGAAAAGGAAAAGGAGGGAAAGGGTTTTGGGTTTGATATTTGTTTGAATTTGTATTTTGAGATGAATTTGATAGGAGTTTGACTTGGGATTTGAATTTGAGAGTATTTTGAGATCACACAAACAAACAAAAACAAAATGCAAAGCATGAAATGCATCAAACACTTATTGAACTAAAGTTAATTATTTAATGTTCAAGTAATTAAGGCCACAAATTAAATAAAGGAAAAATAAATTCATTAAACCTAAGATCAACCTAAACAAAGTTTCTATAATTTGTTACATGATGGAATTTGGGTGTTACATGACCTTGGGATAGACATGGTGTTTTAACCTAGGTTAATAAATCTTTATGACTATTGAGAAATTCGGCAATCTAGTTGTAAACATGGTGTTTAGAACTAGGTGCAAACATTGTCTTTGTTTATATGCTTTCCTCTCATTTGTATACTCACTTTGCACACATGCACACCTATTAGAATTTTATTTTTCTCTTTTACTAGGTTAATTATGCCACGAGTTAAGGTCTTAGTGATGTCATTGGTTGTTGGCATTTGCTTATACTCCCGACCGTCACCCCGGGGGTAGTTTGTGCGCCTCAATTGTTTTGCAGGCATGATGAAGGAATCCCATGAATTCATGATCAAAGTTGAAACCAAGATCGTTAACATCTCCGAAGACTGAAAGGGACGCTGCTGTTTTTATCAAAAATCTGCGCATGCTCAGAGCTGTATAAGGAAGAAAAAGTTGATATTCAGAGGCTCCATCAAATTCTCGTTCCAACGCAACCGAGATCAACGAATTTGAAGACCCGTACAAAGAGATATGACAAAAACATTGGGCGCTGCGCGTTCTGAAATCGCTCGGGACAGATTGCAGAGCCGGTATAAAATAGCCATAACTCTCTTATTTGGAATCCGTTTTAGGCGAATGATGACTCGTTGGAAAGAGAAATTTATGCACTTTGCAATGAAGCAATGGTTGAATACATGTTCTATTCTGGAAATAAAGGAAAAAATTCATGGAAAATGAAGCAGCAATGAAGACAACAAGCAAGGAGATGATAACGATACAAAGAATGATTGAGACCATGGCTTGATGACAAGAAGAGGTTGAAGAAAGTTAAGGCAAGAAAGATGAAGAAGCACAAAGATAATCTCCAAACACATGGCAGAAGGACTTCAAGAATCACATGACGGTTCACCATCTTTCTCCACACTTAGCAACATGCTAAGCATGGGGGAGGACTCGTTGGACGAGAAGGAAAAGGCCATATGGAGTACGATGATCGTGTTCACCACAAGATGCTCAAGATTCTTCTTCCATGCTAAGCACAATGCTTAAGCATGGGGGAAGCCATGCTACACTCCATTACAAGCATCGAAAATGACGGTAACTCTTCTCCAACCTTCTCTTTGTTCATCTACTTCTTAATGCTTGTATATATGTATGCCATCGACCATAGGTTAGAAACCTTTGTATATCTCTCTTGTTAATAACATGGCTACTAGGAGGACAACCTAGTTTTGTTTTTGTTTTTAATAAATAATTACCATCACTTTGTGCTCACCACGATGATATAATTTGAATGCTTTTGCTCATGTAAAAGTGATGAAAGTTGCCGCCTTGTTTTACCTACATGATGTTGTATATGACTGGACCATTTGCTCTCTATCAAATGATCTTAAATTGACTAAATACCGGCTGTTTTAATTGTGGAGGTTAAATGACTAAATTCTAGACCCACATATTCCTTAAGTTACTCTTTGATTTAAGTTTACCGATGACCTTACACCTTGTATTGTTTCATTTAAAACTTGATTCTCATGGTATCTACATTCGTGAATCTCTTGCAAAGTTCTACCTACCAAAGCCTTTACATATACATGATCTTTCATGATGAAACCTTTAGATTTGCAAACTTATATTTTGATGAGTTAGATTAAGATTGATTTCTATGGTTCGAGACTAAGAAGCTGGCCATTCCATTTTGAGTACCTTCTTTTTGCTAGCCTTTCTATCCATGCATTATGGGTTCCTACACCGGAAACCTTACAAACTTCGCTGGATATCCACCCAAAACCCAAATATCTTTTTATGATTACCTCTTTGACCATAACCCACAATTGAGTATGGATCATTTTCTTGACGGAAATCCACAAGAATTGAGAGCTTAATTTAGAGAACATCAATTAGGGAGGCATTGAAGAAACTCCCTGAAGATTCAAGTGCTTTTCTAGAAGATCAAGATGGACTTTGTGTACTTACTTCAGCAATTATCAACCCTCACTTCTATGCTCGAGGACGAGCAATCGTTTAAGCATGGGGGAAGGATGCTGAGTAAGTACTATGTTGCAAAAAGTTCTTAGGAGCAAAAAGAAAGAAAAATGTGGAAAAAGAAATAAGGAAAGAAAGAAAAGAAACAAAGATGAAAAGAAAAAAAAGAAAGAAGAAAGAAAGAAAGAAAAAAAGGGATAAATAATGCTCCTTAGTTCTTTAGCTTCATCAAATTCCAAAGTGCTTTGAAGACAATTTCATACTCAATTTTTGAACCATGTATAATCCGATAACGAGGACTTCATTTATACCTCGGGATCATCCACTTGCCACTTGCACATGTCCACCTATCTAAATGTGTGTGTTACATCCCTCTCCCTTTCCAACATTTATTCTCCATGGCCTTTTTGACTAGTCTCGGTAATTCCAATAGATCTCTCTCTTAGTTTGACAACATTTGAGATATAATGTTTTGCTAGGATTGTTTCTACCTAACAAGCTCCACATAAGCCTTCCACTTTCATATATGAGTAGAATAGGCTGAAAATAATTTAGTATAGGCTTGAGCGACTTGATGAGATGAGTGTTCCCATGAGTTTTTGCAAGAGAATCTCACTTATGTTGGGTATGCAACTTTTTAAAAACTCTTCACGATGAAACAAGATAAAGGTCTAAATTCGCTTAAGTTCAAGAGCATTGCATTTATTATTATTGTGGCTTGTTCTTTATTGCTAGTCTATCTTCCATAATGAAAAGTAGCCGGTCACAACTTGAACTTTAAATGCTAAACACTTGAAAGCAATGTGTCTTGTTGTGTATAACTAAGTGTAGGGATGACATTGAAGGGCAACACTGATTTTCTTGTTAAAACAAAGATCTTGGACTTACTCGAGGACGAGCAAGGTTTAAGCATGGGGGGAATGTTGATGCTCGTTACACATACACTTTTAGTGCTAATTAAGTGGTGTTTTGAGACCAATTCATATACTAACCCGCCACTTGGCACTTGAAATAACCCCATTTTAGCATATGCATGTATTTTTGGAGGATTTTGGTTTACGCAGGTTTTTAAGCTATAAATGAGCACTTTTGGACAAAGACCAAGATCATGCGTAGCGCGGAGGAATGAAGGCCATGTGACTTGGATTTCGTTCGCTCTCATCTATGGTGAACCAACCTTCAAAATGAGGAAGGGCAAAGACTTGAAGATAAGGTCGGATGACTTCGGGATCAAGACGAATCAGGCAGACATATAAAAAGATATCAAGACCCAATCTTATCCTGAAGCAACCGACGTCAAATACTCACATGCATTGGCAAATCAACTCCTGGAGGATCTAGAAGCTTGCACGCGAAAGATGAGACCGAAAGGCCACAGAAATAGCCCAGGCCGGCCGGCCCAGGGGACCCAAGCCGGCCGGCCTAGGGTGTTTTTGCGCCGCCTCAGCCTCCCCTTCAAGCTAGAATTTCCTCGGACTATTTATAACCCCGATGCATGAGGGCTCGCACATCCATCCACCAGAACTCGGCGAAACCTAGGGCATATACCAAAAGGAGACGACGGACGCCGCAAGTCCTCGAAGTTGTCTAGGGATGGCTTAGGCCAACCCTAGCCGCCATGGCCTCCCTGCATGGTTGTGCCATGGTGGAGTTCATGAGCAAGTTGGAGTCATCAATGGTATGTATTCGGTGGTAATGATCCAAACATATCTATTATATGAGTAATGTTCTTCGTGTCATCCGATCTCTTAGCGACTCGATAACTCTGTCTATGCTTTCTACCTATCATGAATATGATTGTTCCTTGGTCTAATTCATGGTTAGACTATTTAGCATGCTTTATGTAATCATGGTGATTAGATCTAGTATGTCGACCCTTCATGATATCTAGACACGTTCACTTGTGGACGTGCCCTTGTACTAACCATGCCGATAGGGAGCATCGTGACAGGGTGTGATCCCACGTAGGGTGGCGTTCTCGGGAGGTTGACCGGAGGTAAGAGTTTAAAGACGGCTTTAGATGAGATGCATGATGCGCTTACTCTTATTTGCTAGAACTACAACTAGAAGACGATAGGCCCGTCTATCCTTTGGTTGCTCTACCCTTGCCTATGTTTATGGATGTGATCAACCTATACACTACACTCTTATCATATAGGTTTACCTTTATATGCAATCAACGCTTAATGCTAGGAATAGATCTGTTAGATTAGATGAAAAACCCTAGATAGTTCATTGTCGATCCACGGATTGATAAACCTTGGATGAATACTCTAAGCGGAAAACTACGATGATCTATGCGCTTGCGGTTCACAATTGGCGCTTCTATGGACCGTCAACACCGCCCCAAACCCCAAACATCCTTCTGAACCCGATAGGACAGAGCCGCCCCAACAACCCTGAACCCTAACTAATATAGCCTTTCTATGGCAGGGGGACCAAAACCGAAGCAATTTAGCCTTCTATGGCAGGGGATACATGGTCGCACCCTGAACTGTACAACCTTCTGAACCCGATAGGACGGAGTCGCCACCAATAACCCTGAACCATAACCAATACAACCTTCTATGGCAAGGGGACCAAAGCCGAAGCAATTTAGGCTTCTTTGACAGGGGGTATATGGCCGCTCCAAACCCTGAACATCCTTCTGAACCCGATAGGACGGAGTCGCCCCCAACTACCCTGAACCATAACTAGTATAACCTTCTATGGCAGGGGGATCGAAGCCGAAGCAATTTAGGTTTCTATGGCAGGGGTACATGGCCGCCCCAAATCCCAAACATCCTTCTGAACCCGATAGGACGGAGTCGCCCCCAACAACCCTGAACCCTAACCAGTATAGACTTTCTATGACAGGGGGACCGAAGTTGAAGCAATTGAGCCTTCTACGGCAGGGGATACATGGTTGCACCCTGAACCGTACAACCTTCTGAACCCGATAGGATGGAGTCGCCCCCAACAACCCTGAACCCTAACTAGTACGACCTTCTATGGCAGGGAGCATTTGATCGGTCGGCCCTAACCAACAATGTTTCTAAACCCGATAGGATTGAATGGAACAAATAATTTGAAATATGAAATGTTAAAGCAACAAATGAAAATTTTCCCAAAAAACATCGAGATGTAAAATGTTGAAACAACTAATGAAAATTTACAAAGATATGATTTGTTCAAATAAATAATGAAAATGTTAACTCTTTTATGTAAAATTGTTTAAGTAAGTTTTAAGGTCGCAACATGTGGTTAATTGTACTCGAGCATATGTAGCAGAAATGTTGAAATAAACATTTGGCAATGTTGACAAAAAAATATGAAAAATGTTCATAGCAATATAGTACTATGTTCAACACTAACAATAGTAATAACAACATTCAGGTATTTCGAGTTTTGAAATGTTGGAACAATAATTACGAAATATTGAGTGATGTATATAAAAATGTTGAAAATACTAGTAAAGGTTTTTATAATCAGATTATCTTTTATTATTAAAATGTTGAAACATTTATATAAAAATGTCGATTCAACTTTAAGAAAATGTTGAATGTGGTAGTAGAAAATGTTGTCAACTTTAGCATTTGAAATGACAACTGCATTATATAAGGGCATAACAGCTGACTTCTAGTGGAGAGCAAATTCATGACAAACGCATGCAAAAAGCACTAATACAGAGCACATTAAGTCAATGAAATAAAAAGTAACCATGAGACAAGATAAATAGTTTTAAAGAACCCTGCATCAGGTTTCATCCACAAACTTTGTAAAAGTTTATGTTCAACATCCACAAGTACTGCTTAACTGACATGTTTGAAGACAGGTTTTCACTACAGAGTACTGAAAATCTAAATATATTACATAACAAGGCCTGCTACTTACGTGACAAGTTTAGAGACATGTTTCCCCTACAGAGAGTAACCACTGCAAGTACATGACATATCCAGAAGTTTCACTTCTTCTTCGATCGCTTCGGAGATTTAGTAAAGGTCGCACTGTCAATGCATGTCTTGTTCAGCGGTGAATTGAAGATGATGTGTGCAACCACCTTCCGATGTTGGACAACAACATTCTGAAAAATTATAAGACAAGATAAAAATAAGACAAGAAAATATCGTAAAATAAAATCCAAGCAACATTTAAAATTTAAGAGTACATAACAGATTCTAGCAACATTTTTTATTACCAATCCAAGCAAAAGGTGTATAGAATTCCAACATTGTAAAATAAAATGTTAACTTGCTTATTTAAAATTGTTGACCTAGGGTTCACAATATGTTCAAAATCAGTTTCAGAATTGTTATTAAATACTACCCTCAGCATGAATCAGAAAGACTCTATATATATAAGTTCAATTACACAACTTATGTACAAACACAAGAATTAGATACTAGATAATTTACTTCTACTAATCTGCATTACAAATATAATCTAACTCAACAATTACCAATATTTTATATATTGCTACCCAACTATTCTGGAATGACACAGCATATTACCTAGAAATTAATCAGAGACTATAACTTATTCTACTTCTCAACAACCTTCCAGCTAAGGTTTTATCAGTAATCCTAAACAAGAATTACAAGTATAACTTACAGCAACCACAAACAAAATTACAGTGCTTTCAATAGTGTAACATAAAGCAACTGATGAAGTTCAAGCAGAAAATTGGATCTCAAGTACAAGAATGAAGAAGCAAACCTCATCATTCAGATTAACCGTCGTCGCTCCAACATTTCTAACATTAATCCGAGACCTAGATCTAGTAACTCAAACTGAAGCATTAGCCGAATTCGGATCCCTTTGAGAACTGCTTTCCCCAACTGCTGGAGCAGATTTCAAACGCGCTCCAACTTTTCGAGCCATCGTGAGATACTAGGTCAAAAAAATGAAGAAACAATTAGAAAAACATCCAAGGAAATTCACAATCAACAAGGCGCAAATTGAAGACAACAATTACTTGATCCAAAACCAAAACACAGAACTAAATGATCGAGAAGCTGCAGAAAACAAATCGTCGTTGAACTCTCCGGCTCCAAATCGCCGGCGAGCTCAGCCTCCAAATCACCGGCAAACTCTCAACCTACCAATCTCCGGCGAAGAAACAACCTCCAAATCGCCGGCGCTCTCCGCCACTGAATCATCCTGGAATCTCCTCCCCCAATCCCCTTGTGGAATCCTAGAACTGTGGCGGAGAAAAACAAGACGCACGACTAAGAGGGAGAAAAAGGAACGGAACGGAACGGCGGAAAAATAACTGAAGGAAGCAGATGC
>CM014278.1:98542648-98569755 GCA_004135705.1 Alloteropsis semialata | reverse complement strand
CTCGGGCCGGGCGGCGCTGTGCTCGTGTGCGTGTGCGCGGGCACGCGAGCGAGCAGGGAGGGGTGGTGTGGAGGTGTTCGGGCGGCGAGCGGCTCGGGCGAGCGGCAGAGGAGGAGGGGGCGCGCGCGCGGGAGCGAGCCGAGGAAGAAGAGAAGGAAAAAGGAGAAAAAGAGAAAAAAGGAGAAAAAGGAAAAGAAAAGGAGAAAGAAAAGGGAAGAAAAAGAAAGAAGGAAGAAAAATTAGGAAAAAAGGAAAAAGGGATTAGGAAAAAGGGAAGAAAAAGAAAAGGGGACGTCGGCCGGGATTCGCGGCGCGCGGGCGCACGCGCGGCTGTCGGTCGGCGCGACGCGAGGATCGAGAAAAAGGTGAGAACGGGTTAGGTTTTCCGGACGGTCGGGTTTTTCTGGAAACTGGATCAACGGGAAGATCAGGAGTTTGGATTTGGTTTTGGATTTAGGAACAGAGGAACTCATCGATCAAAGGATTTTTAAAACTCGTGATTTAGGATTTGATTTTTCGGGTCGTTACAGAGAGATGGCATTCTCGTTTAGGTCACCCTGCTGTTCCCATTGTTGAGAAAGTTCTTAAGAGTCAGAAACTCCCTTATTTAGTTAATTCGAATAAACATTCTGTTTGTGATGCATGTCAGCAAGCAAAAAGTCATCAACTCCCATATCCTAAGTCTACTAGTGTGTCTACTCATCCTCTCCAACTTATTTTTTCTGATGTGTGGGGTGCAGCGCCTGAATCTGTTGGTAGAAACAAATACTACGTGAGTTTTATTGATGGATTTAGTAAATTCACTTGGATTTATCTCTTGCGCCAAAAATCTGAAGTGATTGACAAGTTTCGAGATTTCCAACAACTTGTTGAACGCTTGTTTGATCGGAAAATAGTTGTTGTTCAATCGGATTGGGGAGGAGAATATGAGAAACTCCACTCCTTCTTCAATAAAATTGGCATCTCTCACCTAGTATCCTGCCCCCCACGCCCATCAGCAGAATGGACCAGCTGAACGAAAACATCGACACATAGTCGGAGTTGGTCTATCCCTCTTAGCACATGCACACATGCCTCTCAAGTTCTGGGATGAAGCCTTCCTTGCGGCAACATTCCTCATAAACCGAACACCCAGCAAAGTTATCAACTTTGAAACTCCCCTATAGCGCCTCTTCCATACCCAACCAGATTACTCATCCCTCCGCATCTTTGGATGCTCCTGCTGGCCCAACCTTCGCCCATACAACAACCACAAGCTTGCTTTTCGATCTAAAGAGTGTGCCTTCCTTGGGTATAGTAATTTACACAAGGGATTCAAGTGCTTAGACATTGCCTCTGGCCGAGTTTATATTTCTCGGGATGTCACATTTGATGAAGATGTTTTTCCCTTTGCTAAATTACACCCTAATGCTGGAGCACGTCTCCGTTCTGAGCTTCTCCTTCTCCCTTCTACCCTTCTTAACTCCCAGGGGGATGAATCTGTGGTTGATCATGTGACTAATGCTTCTAATGGTGAAAATTCTAGTGATTTTGATGTAGAAACAGGTTCTGCAGGCGCTGGGGGAGCAGGCCCGGCTCTCGGAGTCGATCCGCGCCTTTTCCCAGGTGCATCTATGTCGGGATCGTCGTCCGCCAGTGGCATGCCATCCCTGCTGCCCGAATCAGTCTCGGTGTTCGGCGCTCAGCAGTCGTCGTCTCCCGCGTGTCCTGGTGTGTCCGCGGGCTCGACAGCACCCCTTGCCGTGTCACCTCCGCTCCAACCTGGCGACGCCACGCGGCAGTCGCCGACTCGGGGGAGCTCTCCGCATCCGGCACTGAATCCCAGCACTGTTCCAGTTGCTGGATCCTCTACACCGAGCGATTCTGCTACTCAGGAAGCTTCTCCACCAACATCTACACCTGATGATACACCGGCTGCTACTGCTACTGCACCAGAACCTGCTGTACCAGAACCTGATAGACCAAGAACACGGCTACAGGGTGGCATCAGGAAACCAAAGGTATTCACTGATGGTCATGTTAGGTATGGTCTTTTTACATCTAGTGGAGAACCCCAGCATATTGAGGAAGCTTTAGGAAGTAAGCACTGGAAGGAAGCAATGGACCTAGAGTTCAATGCTTTGATGAAAAACAAAACATGGCACTTGGTTCCACCTAGAAAGGGTAGCAACATCATAGACTGTAAGTGGGTTTATAAAACAAAGCTCAAGTCTGATGGAAGTCTAGATAGATACAAAGCAAGGTTAGTGGCAAAAGGCTTTAAACAAAGGTATGGGATAGATTACGAAGACACTTTTAGTCCAGTGGTAAAGATGTCAACAGTAAGAACTATCCTATCTCATTGCAATGTCAAGAGGTTGGAATTTGAGACAGCTAGATATTCAAAATGCTTTTCTACATGGCAGTTTAGAGGAAGAGGTTTATATGAGACAACCTCCTGGCTATGTTGATGAGACAATGCCCAACTATGTGTGCAAGTTGGATAAAGCATTGTATGGGCTGAAGCAAGCCCCACGGGCGTGGTATGCTAGGCTCAGTTCCAGGTTACTTGAGCTCGGCTTTAGTGCATCCAAAGCAGACACGTCCTTGTTCTACTTTAATAAGGGAGGAATCACTGTATTTGTGTTAATCTATGTTGATGATATAATTGTTGCAAGTTCTTCTGCTAAGGCAACTACAGGACTGCTACAAGACTTGAGGAAAGATTTCGCTCTCAAGGACCTAGGAGACCTGCATTATTTCTTGGGAATAGAGGTAAATAAGGTGAGTGATGGTATAGTCTTGACACAAGAGAAATATGCGTCAGATCTGCTAAAAAGGGTGAATATGTCAGATTGCAAACCGGTTAGCTCACCTCTGTCAACCAGTGAAAAATTGTCGGCATTTGAAGGGAGGCCTTTGGGCAGTAAAGATGCTACTAACTATAGAAGTATTGTGGGTGCTCTCCAATATTTGACTAAACTATAGAAGTATTGTGGGTGCTCTCCAATATTTGACTATTACTAGACCAGATATTTCCTTTCCTGTCAATAAGGTATGCCAATTCCTACATTGTCCTACTGAGGTGCATTGGAGTGCAGTCAAGAGAATACTGAGATATTTGAAGCAAGATACAAAGATTGGTCTCAAGATCTGCCGGTCTAGTTCAATGCTAGTCAGTGGTTTTTCAGATTCGGATTGGGCAGGCTCTTTGGATGATAGGAGATCTACTGGAGGATATGCCATATTTCTTGGGTCCAATCTGATATCATGGAGTGCAAGGAAACAACCAACAGTGTCTAGGTCGAGCACTGAGGCCGAATACAAAGCTATTGCTAATGCCACTGCAGAGATAATGTGGATACAAACATTGTTGAAAGAAATTGGAATTCAGGTGCCAACTGCAGCTAAGTTGTGGTGTGATAACATGGGAGCTAAGTATTTGTCTTCCAATCCTGTTTTTCATGCAAGGACTAAACATATTGAAGTGGACTATCATTTTGTTAGAGAGAGGGTTCTAAATAACTTGCTGCAGATCGACTTTGTGCCTACAGGTGATCAGGTCGCGGATGGGTTTACTAAAGCCTTGTCGGTTCGTCACTGGAAAATTTCAAGTACAATCTAAACCTAGCTCGGTTTTGATTGAGGGGGAGTGTTAGATGATAAGCATGTAACAGATGTACGAGAAACATGATAAGCTCGGCTGAGGGTTTGTAGGTGTTGTTGTTAGATAGAATTTGTTAGCGTAGATCCTGTTGTACAACAAACCCTTAGCCGGCTGTTGTGATCTCGTGCTCTTGATGTAAATCCACATGAGGGGGTTTTCCTCATCCTATATAACATGAAGCCGCCTGCCAGCATGAGGTACGGCGTTCCCATCCATCTTCCGTCCCTCTGATTGTTTACACAGATCACATCAATGGTGTCGAGAGCCGAAGACCAAAGCTAGCTGCTGGCACAGACCATCCGGACCTTGTGAGAGGAACGGAATGCGAGTGTTCCGCGGTCAAGAGCTCCAAGCAAATCAACTGGCGGAGGATCAAGCCCAAGCTGAACTCTGGTCAGAAGCTGGAGGGCGTCAGTTTGGTGGTTTGCCAGTTTCATGATGTGTTGCCTCCTCCGCTTCTTCAAGTTGTACGCGATGGCGGCCCTGTAAACTTTTCAAACACCTCCTTCTTAATACACTAAGATTCTGTTTGGATGTACCCAGTTAAGAGATCTATTTGAATCCTCAGCTAACTTTATTCTGTGTCTTATCTATCACCCAGCCAAAGCTTAGCTAAGCTTTAGGTGACTGGATCCAAACGAGCGTAATGCGTAGTCCGGCTGCAGATTTGCCAAGGAAAACACCTCGTTTTTCTGACCAAACCCAGTGTTTTTCCCCAGCACGAACCTGATGAATTTGACCTCACATCTTTGTTTCCCTTGGCGTGCCATTACAAGCCAATAAGATGCTTCTCCCCGGTTCTGTGTTCGGAAAGCTTGGTTGCTGACGAGCGTTTTTTTCCAATCAAACATCTCAGCGGTCAAGCCGAACGTTGAGTGTTGAAAGACGATTGGCAACGTTGCTTCTTGCTGCCCTCTTGGCAAAAGCCTTTCGAGTATGATGCCACCTAAACCCTAGAGGCCTAGATGCTGGCTAGGGCTCCGGATTTTCTCGCCCATCGCTCATCAGCTCAAGAAAATCCATCCCATCTCTGCTAGATGCTGGCTAGGGCTCCGGATTTTCTCGCCCATCGCTCATCAGCTCAAGAAAATCCATCCCATCTCTGCAAGGCTGCAATCTATACCAACTCCAGGATAAGAGTTGCTAGCTTGTACTCCCTCCGTTCCAAATTATAAGTCATTCCAAGATTTTTGGAGAGTCAAATCATTCTAAGTTTGACCAAAATTATAGAGAGAACCACAAAGATTTATCTCACCGAACAAATATGTTACGAATATATATGTAATGAAGAATCTAATGGTACTTATTTGGCACAATGAATGTTGATGCTTTATTGTAAAAATCTTGGTCAAACTTAAGATGGTTTGACTTTTCAAGAATCTTGGAATGACTTATAATTTGGAACGGAGGGAGTAGGCAATAACATAGGATTGGGATGCGACGGCGTCCTGACGACAAGTCGATAACATCGGAGGACTCGGAGCCGTGATCCAAAGCTAGTGAACAGTGCGCCGATGCCGATCCGTGCACTGACTGATTGGGTGGGGTGCCTTTGCCTTGGGCGACTGCATCAGCTTGGGCGTGCAGCTGATGGCAGTTTGGGCGGGCAGCTGATGGCCGGTCACCTGTCGCCGGCTCACCGCTCGCACGCCGCGGGAAATCATTTGCGGCTGCCGGTCGGAGCGGAGGCACGCATCCGCCACCGTGTCAACCTGCGCCGGCGCCTGCTGCCTACGCCGCCGAGCACGAGCAGTCGAGCACCAACCAGCTTCAGGCTGGCTGGCCGGCTAGCTCTGGTCCTGGTCCTGCCGCGCACTGCCGCTGCACGAGACGATGACGCATGTGTGGCAATGTGCGTGTGCAGTGAAACGGCATTATCTCCGGCAGGCAATCCGGCGCGAAGAGGACGTGCGAACGGAACGTACACTGTACCTGTACGGGGTTGTGTTTGGCTTGGGCTCGATCCACACCACGTACGTGTCCGGCGGGGGCGGGGACCGGCCAGGACGGCAGAGAGAGAGAGGGATGCATCTATTCGATGTGACGAGTCGCCGGCCGGATGGATGGGAGCCGGGTTGTCGTGTCGCCCTCGGCTCCCGACCGGCGATCGGCCCGGCCAGCCAGCGCTAGCTCTTCGTTTCCCGGCTTCCCGCTGATCCGTCAAGGTCCAGGGACGGCGCCACGGCACACGTAACCTCTTACGGAGTATCATCTATCTGAACGTTCGAGGGAGTTCGGGGGGCGCGGCGCTTGGCGACGGTGTGGAGCGGCCCGCCGGATCGATCGTGTCGTCGCGAGCGGACAAGGAACGCGGAGAGGGACGGGGTACGGGGCCTACGTGTATGGGCGCTGGGGCGGCGGTCGTTGGCCCCGGGACCGCGCCGGCATGGATGACGACGGGTTCCGTTTCACTTTACACGGGTCCGCTCCGGGACCGCGGCATGGATGACGACGACGAGGAGTCGACGAGAGAACGAAGAAAGGAAGCGGTCGGTTGGGTTCGCTCGGTGCCCGGCCGCGCCGAGCCCAGCTGAGCGGCGCACGGACGAATTGAAGGCCCGCTGGGCTAACGCTGATCATCGGTTTGGTTTGGTGGTGCTGGGCTTGGGCTGGGCGGGGGGCGCACGCGCGTAGGCGTACGTCCTGCGGCCCGCGGCCTTCAGGGGAATCGAAGGCCCCAGCGTGGCGGCATACTTGGTACATGTTTTCTGCCGCAAATTCTATCTATGAATCTATGATCTATGTGACGTCTCATATATAGATCCCAAATCGGATATTTTAAGATTCGTGCTGAGGAAAAAATCGATGGTTGTGAGATGTTATTCCTCCTCCTCGTATCCTATGCCTACGAGTTTCCGGCCGCCGGTAGCGCCGAGCTCCCGCGCGGCTGGTGGGCGGTGAGTAAAAGCTGGAGGATGTCGTTGGTCTGGCCGATGACTCGATCGGAAGCGGCGACACGGAAACAGTGTAGTTGCAGATTGTGGAATGGCACCATGGTGGAGATACAGCCGACGAGAACTGACCATAGAGGGCGGTCGTTGGCGTCGGAAGGCAAAGCCGACGTAGTCCCGACCGGGAGCGACTAGGGATGGGCAACGGGCACAATATTCGCGGATAAAGCTTATTCAAATCCGCACCCGCGAACAAATCCTCAAACCCACACCCGTGCCCGCCACCCGCCACGGATAGAAATCTACATCCACACCCACTGCCCGCAGATAATTCGTGCCCGCGGGCACACCCGTCTTGTCCACAAACCGCAAAGAAAAAAGAAAAGTAGAAAAATTCACACATACACAGCAAGCAGGTCCAGAAAAGTTTCTGTACGGATTCATTGTTTAGAGAAGTTCATGCACACATAGATTATTAAGAGTTAAATGTACAATTAGTACATAAACTTGACGAGTAGGTGCATCTAGGTATATCATCTCTCAAATTGCTCATTGGGGTGCAATAACTTGGTTGGTGGGTACACTTAGATACATAATCTCTTTAACTATTCATTCGGGCACAATAACTTGGTAGGTGGGTGCACTTTGATACATCATCTTCTTCCTTAGATTTTCAAAATACCTCGAAATCATATAATGGAACAACCGTTAAATAAATATCTTTGCATGGACATGAAACATTTACGAAAAGCTGAGTGATGCATGCCATCTTGTAGGGGCTCCACATACCCATGGACAAGCAAGATGTGTCCATAGATGCCATGCCCTACAAAAAGATCTATGTGCTACTAGTCATGTCATTAGACACGACCTATCACCTAGCCTTCGTCTACAACTTGCAGCAATATTCAGTTCGTCAATGCACCAATGTTCGTCGAAGAGAAGCGTCGTGTGATCCCCTGTATCACAAGTACAACGAGAACATATCTGTATGTGGAAGATCACCTACAAGCATTCTGTGTTTCATCGCCATTTCCGCTAGCCTTTTTGCCATGGTTGAAAACCTCTTTTTAGTGCCAAAGTACACATGATTGAGGAAATCAACTATTAAAAAGTCTACTTGCAATTTTTTTTCTTAGTCCCACACAACCTCACACATATTGTTAGATCAGCTGTTACCATGTCAAAACTTTGCCCGCTTGTCACGTTCATGAGCAAGCACACACCTAATTGCAAAATTTACTACACCCAAATAACCAATCAGAAAAATGATGTATCTATATGCACCAGCCTGCCAAGTTATTGTATCCAAGTGAGTAATTTGGAGATGATGTACCTATCTGCACCCACTTGACAAGTTATTATATCCAAATGAGCAATTAGAGAGATGATGCACCTAAGTGCACCTCTCTATCAAGTTTGTGTACTAATGGTGCATTTAACTCGAGTATTAAAATACATGTGAATGAGTGGCACAAACGATGGAACAAACTAGTTCTAAAAGAGAGGGCATATCTTATCTTATTATTACTAATTGGAGGCTCCTTTTGAAGCCTCCAGATGAAGCCGCCTAGGATCTTAGGTGGACACTTTAGAAAAAGAGAGAAATCCCAAAAAATCTCACAAAAAAGCAAAACATTTGGCCATCAATTAAAGCACTCAAATCATCATAGCCATTAGATCTATTAGATTTTCTAAAAAATTACCCATCTATGCCATTATGAAAATAGCTTAAAGTAACTCCCTAAATCTATATCAAAATTACTCACTTCTGCCATTATATAAAATAAACCAAAATAACCCCTAATCTTCATCAAAATTACCCACTATGCCATTATAAACAATATATAAATAACCTCATAAATTTGCAACTAAATTACCCACTACGAATACCTAAAAAATAACTTAAATTAACTGTTTTACATCTATATTATCCACATATGTCACTATTAAAAATGACATGACATAATTCTACATTGGAATCCAAATAACCTTAGTTAAAATATATACCAATATAGATTCTAAATCGTGTATTTCATACACTATTGATATATTATGTAGTGATTAAGGTATATAGGCATAATGTGTATTATCATTTATAAATATCTACGGGCAGTGACGATAATATAAATGTCAGATATAAATATCTGGGGCGTCTAAACCACGAGAGCAAGACTCCCAATTTAAGAAAGGCCGATCCTAAGCGGCCCATGAAACCAACCGAGTCTCACCGATAGCCCAGCTATGGCCCAGCCATGGTCCAGCCATAGCCTGACACGCCTCACTCCACGACGTCCGACCCCCAAAGATGGAACGACGGGGATCGGACGAACCCCTCCGCCTCGCTCGACCCTGCGGGGGTAGGGCGAGGGAACCACTGTAGGCGGAGACGTCCGCCTCGCTCGACCCGCGTCAGGTATGGGCCCACCGGCTGCCTCTCCGCCCCGGCCGACCTCCTCTGGGTCAACAAGCCATCATGACCCAGGGGCTTAGCCTGTCAGACACGCCAGGCCTGAGATGTGATCGAACGCTGCAAGCATTAAACGCCAGGGCGGGCGCCGCATGCCTAATACGCCAGCCTACTCGGCCTGAAACTAATGATGGCGGGCAGACACGCTCGGCACCTGACCCGTCAAAAATGAACGACGGGACATTGCCTAGCGCCCGTCCAGCCCTAAGCAAGGGCCTGGACACTGACTGCCCCGGCTTGCCCTTCACCCTAAGTTTGGTCATCATTTCTCCTAGCAAGTAATGGAGCCCTGGCGCACGATGTAAAAATGTCAAAAATCACTGACGGCTACAGGATACTCACCATGAGTACTCTCCATGATCTCCAAGACATGACTCGATGACAAGCGGAGAAATGGAGGCTCACCCGACCCCTTAGCTTTTCTTTTCTCCCCCTCGGGATTTCTTTTCCATTTTCCAACCATGTATCCGACCCGGTCCTTTCCCTTGGGCTATAAAAGGCAAAGGAGGTCGTCCTTGCTGGGGGATCGCAACTCACCCATCTCATTCGACACACCCACATTCGCACACACGCTCATAGAGACTTGGGAGCCCCTCCCTCTCTCGATCGCTTGTACCCCCTACTACGAGCAACGCGAGTAACACGAGCAGCAACGAACTGGACGTAGAGCGTCCGTGCCCGAACCAGTATAAATCCTTATGTCCTCTCGCGAACCATCCGGGCCTTAGCACGCAATCCACAAATTTCACTAGTCTGCCGTTTTTTACGCTGACAATAGAATTCTACTTTAAAATTATAGTTCAAACTTAGGGTTCATTAAATAAATTCAAGGCATATATGTGATGCAAAGTGAAAATTTAAAGATTATAATTATGTATGAAAACATTATAGAGTAAATACTAACAAAGATCTATCACAATCAAATGAAAATAATAAGTATATATCTATATAGGTATTATGTTCGAATATTCAAACTAATGAGAGATAGCTCATAATAGTTTGGTAGAAATGTAGCCTTAATTTTTTATTTGGAGACTCCACATTAGTTATCACGAGACACGCTAGAAAAAAGACAAATCCTAGAAATTCTCGCAAAAATCAGAAGCATCAATCATGTAAACTCTAATAACCATAGTCATTAGTCTATTATATTTTTTAAAAAGTTACCCACCACTATCACTATAAAATATTCTAAAATAAATCCTAAAAATGTATCTATATTATCGAGCTATGTCATTATAAAAATAATTTAAATTTACCCCATAATTTTTATCTAATTTACTAATGCATATCATTATAAAGGATAACTTAAAATGACATTCAAAATTTGTATCTAAATTATCCACGTATGTTGTTATTAAATATAACCTAAACTAAATACCTAATCTTAATCTAATTATCTTCATGTGTATTCTATCGAAAAGTCCAAAAGTAAATTGATATATGATTCTAAATTACGGTAATTTATCATTGTTAACATAAAAATAATAAGTTAAGGTATATACGCATCATGAGTGTCACCTTGTAGACCATTTATACATGTACTAGAAACCTTGTCCGTGTGTTGCTACGGATGAAGACCGTTATATCTTTTTCTAAGCAAGTTAAAGTAATTTACTTGCTTTTTCTAATCTGATTGCGGTATACGATGGGCTACTTCTAATCCGATCAGAGGATAAGACGAAGCATGTCTAATCGATCATGAGACGTATATGACAGACCGCTGAAACGTTCCTTCCATTAGAAATAGGTAATATATATAGATAGAGATAGAGAGGTAGGAGATAAAGATTGATGGGTTCAGTTAGGATTCTAATCCAATTAGAAAACCGATGCTGATAATTAGTACCGTGGTTACAGTTTGTCGCTATAGGTGGGACCCACCTGTCAGGACGGACAAAAAAAAGAGAAGCAATCCTCTCTTTAGAAATAGGTAAAGATATATGAGGAAGTAATGAAAAATATTAATTTTTATGTTAAATATAATATATGGAGGCGCGATACAAAGTGTAAGAATTGTGAATGTTGATGAAAAAGTGTATAGAGTAATTACTAATTAAAAATCAATTTCAAATAGAAAATGATAAGTACACATCTTTATGAGCATTATGTTGAAGTATTGATAAAAATAAAAGAGTAGTATGTAAACAATTTTGATTATTATATAATAGTTTAATTTTAAATATAATAGCTTTTAAAAATATTAGCCCGTGCGAGAGCATGGGTTGATGGACCAGTATCATCAAATCGACGAAGTAACGAGTGCTAATGACTAACAAATCAGCCCGCCCAGATTGTAGATCGGGGACAAAAACAAATCAAGGAGTAGAAGAGGTCGGAGGAGAGGACACGCCGAGTCAATGTAGCAAGCTCGGCTGGTGACGAGATCTATCAGGGCAGGGATTGCTCTGATGCTCGGCTGCTCGTTCCTCTAACGCTCGTCGCTTGGTGCCTCGGAGGAGCAGGGGCGCAGGGAGTCGCAGGGCGCGCCAGGGTTGCGTTGGCGGAGCAGTGGGGTGGCGGCGCAATGATGGCCTGCTGGGAGGGAGTCGCGATCGGGGTGACGGCGTGATGCGGGAGGGGCCGAGGGAATTGGGATGGCTGCTGGCTGCGGCGGCTCACGGACTGGGGAATGAGATGATAGCCTAGGGTTTCAGCTTCTCCGGTTATATACATATGTATGTGGGATCCACCTGACAGGGGATGTTGTGGGTTTGCGGGTACATGGGCACGTATACAAGATTTTTACACCCGCGACAGCTATGCCCGTTGGATTTATCTTCAGACCCTCATCCATGCCCGTGGGTGCAAAGCTGGACACCTGATCCTCACCCTATAGGGTTTTTACTCGCGGGCACGCGGGTAAAATGTGCCCATTGCCATCCCTAGGAGCGACACACGCGAGACGTGGGACTTGCGGTACTCGCTACAACAGCAGATGCATCGAAATAGGTTGCAGCCTCTCTCATGCCGCTCGTTCGCCGCCATGGATTCGACAAAGCACAAGATTTTTGTCCCCTTTCCTCTTTAAGAGCGCGACCTCGCCTGTCGAGGTTCCTCCGAGGCTGGCGAGTATTTGTAGGCGGCGCCGGTGCAGTAGGGGAGACGACGCCGGCAGGGCACGGGCAGCGGCGTGTGGGACATGGGCAGGCCCTCACCAAACCCTAGAGAGCATTGCGGTGTTCCACACTCAAACAGGACGGACGAAATTGTGTCCTAGGTAGGCAAAGTGTTCGCCTAAACGCGTGTAAACCATCATTTACACACGTTTAAACCGTAAACAGAGGGTATGCGTGTCGTTTAGGCCCTAGTCGCCGAATTAAACGCTAAACGCGTGTAAACGGTCAACTTGGTCAAAAAATGGTGTAAACAATGAAATTAAACTGAAGTTAAACACGTTTACACACAAAAACACACGTTTAAATGATCGTTTAGGCAATAAGGAACATGCTTTGGTGGGATAATTGGTTGTTGGCGGTGGAATATAGGTTCCATAAGCGCGTGTTAAGAAAAAAATAGGAGTTAGAGTAGCGAGTATATAGGTATTATGTGTAATATGAGAATGCTGTGTCATTATGTATTATATGCATACCTTAAATTACAATTACCAAAAAAATATAGTATAAAATTATGATTTTTTTATATATTTATAGCTACAGTGCAAACCGTTTAAACCGTTTAATCTATCATCTAAACCGTTTAAACGCTAAACGAAGGGTGAGCGACTGTCTAGCGTTTAGCGTTTAGGATAACACTGGGTAGGCATGGGCCGGATCGGATAGCCTTTTACCGTACTAGCAAGGTGCGCGGACGATACAGATGGATCCGAATTCAACAAACCGAATCCGGATAGCATTGTTTACTATATTTTAATACAAATACGAATCTTATCAAATATAAATATGAATCTTGTCTATTCTTATCAGGTGAGAATACAAAACGAATAGTTTGAATAGGGATTCACATTAAGGTCGATGGTTTCTGTTGACGCGGAAAATCGGCGGTCGTATCCTCAGCGAGCAACACAACAAGGCCAGGGAGATCTGCTTCACTCCGGTGCTGGTCCTGCACTTTGTCCAGATTCGCGATGTGCCAGTCAATTTGACCTGTAATTGACAAGAGAATAAACAGTTAAATTACTCTTTGATTGTGCCGGCTCTATTCCAAACGGCAGATGCACGTTGGATTTAGCCACGACCCAATTGGACTTGCATCGGCCGATGCCAATCGGACCTCAAAATCGGACTTCATAGATGACCTCAATCGGACCAATATAATCGGACTTCAATCAGACATCGAATCGGACTTCAGAATCGGACCAATCAGGATCGGACCTTGATTAATGTAACAGATCTAATACAAGATAGTAGTCTTACAACTAATCTAAATGCAAAAATAACGGACCGACTATGCCTTTGAGCAAGATATTAAATAATCAAAGTAAAGCCGATGCGTCGTCCACCTTGCCTAGTTGACAGTATGATTCATCTCATCGGACTATCTAGCTAGCCAATCAAACCAGAACTGTTTGACACGGTTTCACAGACGGATGCAGCGCACATACTCCAGCTATGATCGGACCATATAGCTAAACGATCAAACTTGACTCACCAACAGAACAACTAAACGAGATGCTCGCATAGGTAATTAATCAGATTAAAGCAAATAAGCAATAAAACGGTAACAAGATCATTCCAATATTCAAAGCTGTTTTTGAATAATCAAGAGAAATCTAGCTCCGACGCAGGGAATCTAAATCAAGCTCGACACTCAGAGAACAACCAGATTAAGCTGTAAAGATGAATCGGACCTAGAACGATATTGTAAGATAAGTATTGCTCAAATCGGACTAAAACCAATGCTCATAGCTGTTGAAGAATCAGATTAATTCACATGGCGCAGATCTAAATCAATCTAGCAACTTCAAACAACCGCAAAAGCTGCCTTCTAATAATCAAGAGGAATTTAGCTCCGACGCAGGGAATCTAGATCGAACCCGAAAACTAAATTACATCTCGATAAACGATAAATCGCTGAATAATCAAGAGAAATCTAGCTCCGACGCAGGGAATCTACACCAATCTTGACAATCCAAGGATAAATCAGTTGAACAGCATAAACGAGAAAGGGCGATGCGCCTCAATTCAAAGCTTATACTAATTCGATAAGTTGACAATCTTACTGGTAAGCCGGAGATCGAGAACTGATGCAGCCCGTTCACCAATGAGTTCGTCGAGATCTACTCTAACCTACTCCTAGGGTTTTGGCGTGAAGCCGGGTTGTATTGATTGTGTGAATAATCTTTTACAATGGACGAGGGTTTATATTTATACCCTGGTCATGAAGAGTCCTGATCGGACTTGACTAACTTGCAGATAAAGTAAACTATTCTAAGATAGAATGGGACTCTAAATAAGCCTTCAAAAAGGAAATAACCCCACATCTGATACACTTTCTTTTTAGCCGACGCGCCTTTCTTCTTTTATTCGTCATCAGATCGGACTTTTGCTTTATCGGACCCTTCTCCCCGCATCGGCTTTCTTCTCTATCACATTCGGTTTTGACCAGTCAACGGGCCCACTGCTCAGTTCCAACGCTGCTTACGTCACCGTCTGACTCAGCACTCCCGGTGCGAAAATCCGGTGTCAACACATGCCCCCCAATTTTGGGATAAAATATATTTTATTCCAAAATTCGTATCTGTCATCATAACTTTTTCACCGATTTTCGTGCCAAAACTTCCCATCCTTGCACTGTGCGGTTCCTCGACTCTCGGGCCACAGCCGTTTTCTCCTTATAAAAACCCCCGCCGGCGGCCATACTGTTCACTCCTCCTTCTTCGCCAAGCACCCGCACTGCTCATCTTCTTCCTTCTCTCCTCCGAGCGACCATTCGCATTCATTCAAGCCCAAACCAAAATCCACTCAAATGGCCGAATCATCCTCCATGGGTGCCCTTCAGTCTTCCACATCCGCATCTATTTCCGCCTCCGCTCCGGCAAGTTCATCAGCGGCAGCGCTCTCCACCATGGCAGCAGTCATGACCTCGACAATGACGGCGGCCACGACCTCAACAATGGCGGCAGCAGCGAGCTCGACAACGGCGACGGCCACGACGACAACGGCGGCTGCAGCGAGCTCCTCAGCCCCTTCTTCACCGCCTCTCTTCGCCTCAGGCTCTTCCTCGGTGCCCGCAGGATCATCAGTAGGAGAAGCGCGCCATCCAATCCCGGAGGTATTTTACTGAATCCGAACTCATTTTCGTATTCTGAGATTCGTCTTTTCAAACTCGCTTTCATTTCGTATTTTTTCTTTTAGGCCATTCGTGCCCAAACCCTAATCCCCACAAGTGGTGTCCGAGGGGCTTATTTCCTTGGTCCAATGGGAGATCCGGACCCCACCGAGTTTATCAATCTGGAAACCCTCCGAATTCCATTCAAAACCTCGGGATTTGACGTAGATGATTGGAAGAATGCTTTCCGCTCGTGGCCGACAGTTCTCCCCGGATGGAAGGACTGGTATCTGAGAGTATCATCCCCAAGTCTGCAATCTGGGACAGATTAGACATCGCCCAGTGTATCGGCCTCAGCATCGGACCCATCGCCAAGAATGAGAACCTCCTGATCGCCGCATCACATTTCTGGTCCGATGCAATGAACGCCTTCCTCTTCGGTCACGGTCCGATGACCCCAACACTGCTCGACGTGGTCATGCTCCTTGGCCTCAACGTCACCAGCAATAAGCGCCCCCTCAGGCTCAATATCAAACTTACGCATCACTTCAAGACCAAAAACTCTGGTGGCTGGAAAGGATACATGGAAAGCAATCATCGGATCGGACCCGTGACTGACCGTGAGCATGCGGCCTTTCTGAACATGTGGTTAGACAGATTCTTCTTCTGCGGCACAACTCTTGGTCCGACGGCCAACTTTCAACATTTGGCCGAGTCGCTGGCAGGTGGCCACGTCATCAACCTTGGCCAGTATCTCCTGGGAGCAGTATACAATCTGCTTTATCAAGTCGCCAAGCGCCTGAGGACCAGATCGCCCATCACCAATCTCGGCGGACCATGGTGGTTCATCCAGATGTGGCTGATGCTACATTTGAGCAAGGCCCTCAAAGTAAACATCCGAAAACATAAGTTCCCAGAGAGCAGACCTGAATCAGAAGAGGTCACCTAGCGCCGATACACTTCGTTTGGAGAAGCTGCCATGGGCTTCCCCGCCGATAAGCTGTCGGCCAAAGAATCGTCCAAGTACTTCGCACTCCTCTACAGAGGCATTGCTGACGACAAGGCGCTCTGGTTTTTGTATGACGATGCTGATGAATACGAGCTGCCTTACAAATTTAAGTTCGGCATGATTGTGGAGACAGATTTAGAAGCCTTGACAATCTTCCGGACTTGCATCAATGCTCAATTCTTCCCGATCGGCCTCAGTCTGAGCAAGCCAGGGCAATCAACTTATGAGTACTATCATCCAAATCTGGCCGCCTGTCAGTTCGGTATCGGACAGCTTTCGCCCCATCTAGTCTTGACCGATCGAGTATACCCATGGGGAAAGGTTGACACAGGCGTAGAATGGGATCGCCTCTTGGAGCTCGAGCCTCCTCTTGATCAAACCAATCTAGACACTTGGGCAATCGGCCTCGTAACTCATCGGACCTTCAATACATGGTGGGCCGAATGGAGTCAACATTTATTCTGCATCGCCTACAAGACTTATGTTCGGAAGCTGGTAATAGCCGTGAATTTGCTTCTTTCCTTTGCATTATTCCAGCTCATCAAACAATCTTTCCTTTTGTCAGGATGTCGATCGTTCTCCTCCGATGGTGACTCAATCTGGGAAACAAATCATCTATAGCAACATTTCGCCAGATCCATGGATTGGCTGCGACTCTCCCACTATCGGCAAGCTCCTGTCAACTCTCAGTGACATCAGGAAAAGGAAGAAGCCGACGTCCTCCAAAATTCTCAAGCGCCAGAAGATTGCTCTGGTAAGTTCAAGAATTCATCAAACTCGATTACTTTCTTCATCAAAATTAATCCTCTTGCAAATCCAGACCATCGGACAATCTTCCGCACATCAGCTCAGTCTGACCAAGCCTTCATGCTCGTCGGCCGATGAAGTCCCACAATCGGACCCACAGAGATCACCAAGCCCTACTCAGGTGCAATCAAGCCCGGTCCAGGCACACTCGGTTCACTCGTCTTCATTCGAGAGGACTTTAACTGGCTCACCTCGTCAATCAAGCCTGCCTCCTCAAAAAGAACAAGCACAATCAGGCCAGGGCCTCGAAGAAGATCGTCCGGTAATTCCCCTACAGATCCGATCTCCTGATTCTGCAGAGGCAACGGTAATTATCGGCCGATTTCTTTAATAATTGATAGCCAATTTATTCTTACTCTTTCTTTTCTAGCAAATCATTCAAAATGTCTTGACGGATCTCGAGATTGCTCAAATAAATATTTAGGGCGGCAATATCATCCCTCCAACCGGACCTGAACAAGAATTAGCCTTGAAACAAGTAAGCATTCTAGCCTGACATGATCATATTGGCTTCTTTTGATATTATATCTGATCATTTTCTCACTTCGCAGGCTCAAGACACTCCTCAACCCAGCCAGACCATATCAGTCGATTTTGATCGGCTGCAAACTGAAGAGGAGGAAATTAGCACCGGGCAAGGCTTGCTGTCTGACGAGGTGAAGGCGAAGCTGTTTGACATATCTGCATTCCTTCATCAGAATATCGTCGATCTCGTCCAGGATGCAGAGCCGATTCGTCAGATCGTCAAGACTCTGCGAGGTCAGCTTCCATCGGACTTGGAGGAGGCATTGATACCGGCGGCCTATATAGAAGGTCATTCCTTCCCAGTGATACAAGCCAACCGCTGGATCGCGAATCGGACCTCCCAGCAGGACCTGATCAAGGCTAGAGATGAAAAACGTGCCCAAGCTGAAGAGTCAACAAAACTGATCGAAGAATTATCGGCGCTTCCTGCCTCCATCCAATCAGAGCTTGAGAATCTGCGAGCCAGAGAACAACAACTGAAGCAGGAACTCATCCAAGTCCGATCAAGCATCCAGGCTAAGGCAAAAGAACTTGATGACCTCCCAGCTCTGAAGGCGAAGGCCGAAGAAGATTACAAGACTCATATCAAGGCCGCCAAAGAAATCCACAAATCGATCAAGCCTGTAGAAGGGGATGCTGAAGCTGATGCCAAGATCATCGCCGATGTCGACAAGATTCGTCAAACTGCCCTTGATTTGATAGTTAGTTATCTGCAGCCTTGAATACTGAAACTTGTCTGTCCCGCTTATCAAGCGGTTTGATACACTGGTAGCCTGCTCCGCCATCGAGCGGCTTGATGATGTAATATACCTTTAATATACCTTTCTTTTGTTATACATAGCCCTTAAGGCGATGCATGTTGCATCGGCTTTCATATTTTGTTCTTGAGGCGATGTTCCCATCGGCTTCCAAGCCTGACGCGCAGTATCGGCTTTACGAATTTACCCAAATGCTAGGGTAGTACTTCTTCAAATATTTCCCGTTCAATGCCTTAGGAAATGTTTCCCCTTCAAGCGTCTGTAGAATATAAGCATTGCCAGGAACACATCGGACGACTCGATAGGGTCCCTCCCAGTTCGGTGACCACTTACCGTATCTGGGATCCTTAGAACCAATCGGCAGAATAACTTTCCACACGAGATCTCCCTCTTTGAATTCTTTTCCCTTAACTTTCTTATCATAATGCCTCGCAACTCTGAGCTTGTTAGCTTCGATACTCTCTAGAGCGCGCAGCCGACGAACAGCCAAGTCATCGGACTCACTGTTCATGAGTTCCATGTACTCGCCGGCCTTTAACTTATCCTGAAGCTCGATACGCCTTGATCCAGTATGAATTTCCCATGGAAGAACGGCTTCATGCCCATAAACCAGTTCATACGGAGAAACCCTGATCGATCCATGGCAAGCCATTCCATATGCACATAGAGCCTCAGGAAGCACAATATGCCATTTTCTTGGGTACTCCTCAATCTTCCTATCAATCAACTTGATCAAAATTTTATTGGAGGCTTCAGCTTGACTATTGGCTTGTGCGTAGTATGGAGATGAATTGAGAAGCTTGATACCCATATCAGCAGCAAAATTTTTGAACTCGTCAGACGTAAACATCGTACCTTGATCCGTCGTGATCGTCTGTGGAATTCCAAATCAGTAGACAATGTGCTCTCTAACGAAATCAATAATATTCTGGGACTTCACCTCCTTCAAAGGAATAGCTTCAACCCATTTGATGAAATAATCTGTTGCCGCTAATATGAATTTATGTCCCTTGCTTGAATGTGGAAAAATCTGGCCGATCAGGTCAATTCCCCAACCTCTAAACGGCCATGGCTTGATGATAGGGTTCATAGCCGATGCTGGAGCTCTCTGAATATTTCCATATCTCTGACACTCTTGACATCCTTTATAATATTCAAAGCAATCTTCCAAAATCGTCGGCCAATAATATCCGTTCTTCCTGACCATCCACTTCATCTTGAACGCCGATTGATGAGCCCCGCAAACGCCTTCATGAATCTCTCCTATCAAGACCTTGGCCTCTTCAGGTCCGATGCATCTTAACAGGACTCCATCAACTGAGCGAAAATAAAGCACTCCTTCAACCAAGACATGCCTGACTGATTTGTAGCGTAACTTCCTGGACGTCTTGACAGAAGAATCCTTCAAATATTCAATGATTTCTTTCCTCCAATCTCCTTCTGGTATCTACTGTACCATCACATCGGACATAGGCCGATAGCCAGACGCCCTTTGCGCCAGCCGATTTGCTTCCTCATTATGATGTCTTGGAATATGCTTAAGAGTTACCAGGGCGAACTGGTCAATCAAATCTCGGCATTTTTCAAAATAAGGCAACAAAGCATCCATCTTGCAATCATACTTGCCGAGCAACTGATTAATAATCAACAAAGAATCTCCAAATACCTCAACAAATTGAGTGCCGATTTCTTTAAGAATCCGGAGACCTTTCATTAATGCTTCATATTCCGCCTGATTATTTGTGCACTTTTCAATTGGATAAGCAAACTCAAACCTTGCCCCCCGAGGCGAAATAATAATCAGGCCGATTCCGCAACCATCATTGCAAGACGAACCATCAAAGAACATGGTCCAGGGAACTGCGTCAACCACATCGGCCTCCGTATTCATCGGACCAGTCATATCAAACTCCGTGGTGCATTGCTCAATAGCATCAACGCTAGGTCCACAATGATCAGCAACCAAATCAGCCATCACTTGCCCTTTTACCGCTTTGGCCGATTCGTATTTAAGATCAAACTCTGTTAGAGCAAAAACCCACTTGCCAATTCTCCCTTTCATGATTGGCATCGATAACATGTATTTGATCACATCCTCCCTGCAGACCACAGTGCACTCGGCCGATAGCAAATAATGCCTCAATTTTGTACAAAAAAAATATAGACAAAGGCAAAACTTTTCCACATACGAATACCGAGTCTCAGGATCCAGCAATCTTCGGCTTAAATAGAATATAACTCGTTCTTTCCCATCAACTTCTTGAATCAAAACAGAGCCGATTGCATGATTAAAAGCCGATAAATAAAGCTTGAACGGCTTACCCTCTTGTGGTGGAATAAGAACTGGCGGATATGCTAAATACTGCTTGATTTCATACAGGGCCTTTTGATGTTGAGGCTCCCACACCAATTCTTCTCCATCCTTCAGCTTCAACAGAGGAGTAAATGCTTCTAATCGGACCGATAGATTTGATATAAACCTCCTCAGGAAATTGATTTTTCCAATCAAACTCTGCAATTGCTTCTTGTTTACTGGAGGCTCAATATCATCAATAGCTTTACGGTTCCGATCATTCACCTCGATCCCTCTCTCATGAACCAGGAAACCGAGAAACTGGCCGGCCGATACGCCAAAAGCACACTTGAGCGGATTCATCTTCAATCCATGTTGCCTTGTGCATTCCAGCGTCTCCTTCAAATCGGCCAAATGCTCCTGATAGTCTTTCGACTTGATCACCACATCATCAATGTAGATTTCAACTATCCTGCCAATCAACTTATGAAAAATATAATCATAGCACCGGCATTTTTTAAACCAAAAGTCATAACAACCCATTCATACAAACCGAGAGCACCTGGGCATTGGAATGAAGTCTTAGGGACATCTTCTTCTGCCATAAAAATCTGATTATAACCAGCATTACCATCTAGAAAACTCATCACTTTATGGCCTGATGCTGCATCGACAAGCATATCGGCCACTGGCATCGGATACTCATCCTTCGGGGTCGCCTTGTTCAAGTTCCTGTAATCAATGCAAACACGCAGCTTTCCATTTTTCTTATAAACAGGAACTATATTTGACACCCATTCAGCATATCGACATGGCCTGATAAACTTAGATTCAAATAGCTTCGTTATTTTGGTCTTAATTGGTTCGTACATCTCAGCCTTGAACTTCCTTGCGTACTGCTTGTGCGGCCGATATCCTGGTTTGATGGGCAGCCGATGCTCAACAATATCACAGCTTAAACCTAGCATTTCATAATATTCCCAAGCAAAACAATCAGAATACTCTTTCAAAATTTTTATTAATTCTTGTTTATACTCGGGATCCAACTTAGCACTGATATACGTCGGCCTTGGCCTATCACCAGATCCTATGTCTATCTCTTCTAACTCATCGGCCAACGTAAACCCAAATCCTAACTTAACGAATTTACTTCGGTCCTCATAATCTTCTATACAATCGGCCATTTAAAACAAAGTCTCAGAGCCGACTGCTTGGATCGGCTGTAGCCCCTGATCGGACACCTTGAGGAAGTCGCCATCCCATGCTTTCCTTGAGAGGCATTCAATCCCTTCAAACTCCCAAATCGTTAACTCGGCTGTTGCAATGCTAACCGAATCATCAGCTGGGACAATCTCCACATTGTTGCCTTGCCACTGAATCAAGCATTGGTGCATTGTGGAGGGGACACAGCAGTTGGCATGAATCCAATCTCGCTCGAGAAGCATGCTGTAGGAACCCTGTCCATCAATCACAAAGAAAGTGGTTGGCAATGTCTTGCTGCCGATGGTCAACTCTACATGAATTGCCCCCCGATGCTCTGAAACGTTACCGCCAAAATCCTTGAGCGTCATATTTGTCTTGATCAGATCATCAATCCCTTTACCCAACTTGTGGAATGTGGAATAGGGCATGAGATTGACAGCAGCTCCCCCATCAACCAGCATCTTGGTCATTGGTTTTCCATCAACGTATCCCTTGATGTACAGAGGCTTCAGGTGCCGATATCTATTCGCATTTGGCTTCTCAAAGACGGCCTTCTCTGAATCAAGAACTAAGCATGCGGCGGCTTCTTCCAATTCATAATCAATCTCATCATCATCCTGTTCATCAGGAGCAACAAAATCAAAAGGCAACATCAAAACCATGTTCACCGGGGCCGATACGCTTGCTTCATCATCATTGGCCATCTTAACGTGCCAAGTTTTCTTCTCTTTGGCTAACTCTTGCTCCTGAATCTGCTCATGATGGCGCAACCGCTGAACACGTCTCCTTTTGGACCGAGAAATCCCTGATGGGCACCACTGTCCAGGCTTCATTTGAGGTTCTCTAATCCGATCTTGAACTGGAGCCTTCTCTTCCATTTTTTTAGGGCCACGAGCATTAACCTGGCTTTCATTATTTTTACGGCCATGAGTATCAACCCGGCCTTCATCTCCTTGATGACGATCATCAATCCTGACGCCGATGCGTTCATGAGCTGATCGTCGACTTCTCTTAGAAACTCTGTATTCTTCATACTGGAAGCTGCATTCAGGACAATCTGCTTTGGACGGCAATCTGAGCTTTTCGTTCCAGTAGAATACGAAGAAAGGACATCTCCAGTGACCATCATCTTGATCGTACTGCTCATAAGTTTGACGCCTGTCCATATGCCAATCGGACCTATAGCCGTACTGACGACGATTGTCGGACCTGTCATCAAACCGGTGTCGGCCATCGGACCTGTCATCACGTCGGCGCCGATCATCAAGCCCTTCATCAAACCGCCTTGCCTGATATTCGCGCCTTTGACGTCGTCGTTCCTCGCGCTCTTCCCACGCTCGGGCTGCTGCCTACTGCCTTTTATACTTGTTAATCAGCATCTGGGAAGTCACGCATGGCCGATATCCACCAGGAGCATTAGATTCACGCCCAAATGCCTGATGATTCCTTCGCAGCTCTTCAACAGTGACCTGAACTGCAGGATCAACGGCACCAGAACTCTTGGCGTGGTCCGATGTGAGCACCTTGAACTTCCCCTTTTCACCAGCATCAATCATATTAATAGAAAAGGAGAAATCAACAAAGTTGTTAGGAAAGGGATGACCATCAATCTTCATGGCTTTCTTGTTATCTTCGAACTTGATCTTGCCAGATTCGATGGCCAATTGGATCTCCCTCCTGAACACCTTGCATTCATTCGTCTCATGAGAAGTTCAGTTATGCCATTTGCAATACTTGCGCTTCTTTAACTCCTCGGCCGATGGGATAGAGTGATTTGCAGAAAGTTGGATAAGCTTCTCACTAAGTAACATGTCAAAAATCTTGTCGGCCTTTGTTATATCAAACCCAAACTTCTCAGGGTTCTGCTTGACCCATGGGCACGATACCGGCTTTTTGGATTTAGTCCATTCAGCTATGTTGATATCAGCCTCTTTCTCAGAATCAGAAAGATAGGACACTGGCTTGGAAAACTTTGTGCGCCTCGCCTCCTGGTATCGGACCTCATAGGCTGACACCGATTGCACCAGCTGTCCCAATGTTTCAAACTCCTGAGCAGAAAACCTCTCCTTGATCGGCATGAGCAAACCCTGGAATGCAAGCTCAGCCAATTGCGTGTCAGATAGCTTCAAGCTGTAGCACCGATTCCTGATATCACGGAACCGTTGAACATACTCCTTGATGGACTCATCGTTCCTCTGCCTGATAGCAATCAAATCAGAAATCTTCATTTCATTGAGACCAGAAAAGAAGTACTTATGGAACTGCTTCTCCATATCGGACCAGCCTGTGACCGATCCTGCTGGCAACGACGTGAACCAAGTAAACACCGGCCCTGATAGTGACAGAGGAAAGAATCTGAGCCTGAGTCCCTCTTCAGAAGCAGCTTCACCACATTGAGCCAAGAATCGGTTCACATGCTCAATGGTGGTCATATCATCTTGCCCAGAAAATTTGAAAAAATATGGCACTCTGTAGCGCGGAGGAAGTGGCACTGCATCAAAGTAGGATGGGTACGGGTGCCGATACAACCTCGCTTCGTCTTTAGGCTTTAAACCGAACTGATTCTGGATCACTTCAGCTATCTTCTGTGACCAATCGGACTGCTGATCTCCGAGTGGCATCCCACCAGCTTGATGCGTGTCCATCATGTAATTATTGTAATCACCGACCATACGCTGATGTGCAGGAATCTCTGTACGTATCCTTGCGTCTGCAGGTTACTTTTCTTCTTCGTTCAGAGTCCTAGCATATTTCTCACCATGCGGGCCGACAATAGATCCATCGGCCATCAACAGAAAACCGTTGGCCAGCTGAATAGGTGGTGGAGTTGTCGGAATTTGCGGAACAACGGTCATGGCGCAGTCTTCAGTACCTTTGCCTTTTCCTGATCCTGATGCCCCTGCAGACTCTGGCATAAAGACTGGTCCCTTTAAGCAAATAGTATCATCCACCGCCTTTTTGATGAGATTGTCCAAAGAATTCACCAAAGTGCCAGACTGGTTAATCAATGCATGGTGGACAGCTTGATGAATCATCTCTGTCATGTTGACATGGTACTCCAGGGCATCAGTTGTCTTCTTGATCAATTCTGGGTCCGGAAGAGCACCTTTGAGCACAGGGCCTGAACGATTACACCCGAATTGGCCAAGGCAGAGCTTTTCAAATGCTTCAATCTGGGCCTGAACTGCATCTAACTGGGCTTTGGACAGATCGGCCTTCGTAACTGGAATAGTTGCGTCAGGAACTTTGTTCTTGTCAGCCTTGGCTTTCTCAGCAGCCAACTTCTCAGCCGCTAGCTTATCAGCTGCCAGTTTGTCAGCAGCGAGCTTAGCAGCAGCTTCTTTTTCAGCATCAGACGACATCTTGGAATTTGTCTTAAGGGTCCCACTGGGCGTGCCAAAAATGTGTTGACGCGGAAAATCGGCGGTCGTATCTTCAGCGAGCAACACAACAAGGCCACGGAGATCTGCTTCACTCCGGTGCTGGTGCTGCACTTTGTCCAGATTCGCGACGTGCCAGTCAATTTGACCTGTAATTGACAAGAGAATAAACAGTTAAATTACTCTTTGATTGTGCCGGCTCTATTCCAAACGGTAGATGCACGTTGGATTTAGCCACGACCCAATTGGACTTGCATCGGCCGATGCCAATCGGACCTCAAAATCGGACTTCATAGATGACCTCAATCGGACCAATATAATTGGACTTCAATCAGACATCGAATCGGACTTCAGAATCGGACCAATCAGGATCGGACCTTGATTAATGTAACAGATCTAATACAAGATAGTAGTCTTACAACTAATCTAAATGCAAAAATAACGGACCGGCTATGCCTTTGAGCAAGATATTAAATAATCAAAGTAAAGCCGATGCGTCGTCCACCTTGCCTAGTTGACAGTATGATTCATCTCATCGGACTATCTAGCTAGCCAATCAAACCAGAACTGTTTTGACACGGTTTCACAGACGGATGCAGCGCACATACTCCAGCTATGATCGGACCATATAGCTAAACGATCAAACTTGACTCACCAACAGAACAACTAAACGAGATGCTCGCATAGGTAATTAATCAGATTAAAGCAAATAAGCAATAAAACGGTAACAAGATCATTCCAATATTCAAAGCTGTTTTTGAATAATCAAGAGAAATCTAGCTCCGACGCAGGGAATCTAAATCAAGCTCGACACTCAGAGAACAACCAGATTAAGCTGTAAAGATGAATCGGACCTAGAACGATATTGTAAGATAAGTATTGCTCAAATCGGACTAAAATCAATGCTCATAACTGTTGAAGAATCAGATTAATTCACATGGCGCAGATCTAAATCAATCTAGCAACTTCAAACAACCACAAAAGCTGCCTTCTAATAATCAAGAGGAATTTAGCTCCGACGCAGGGAATCTAGATCGAACCCGAAAACTAAATTACAACTCGATAAACGATAAATCGCTGAATAATCAAGAGAAATCTAGCTCCGACGCAGGGACTCTACACCAATCTTGACAATCCAAGGATAAATCGGTTGAACAGCATAAACGAGAAAGGGCGATGCGCCTCAATTCAAAGGTTATACTAATTCGATAAGTTGACAATCTTACTGGTAAGCCGGAGATCGAGAACTGATGCAGCCCGTTCACCAATGAGTTCGTCGAGATCTACTCTAACCTACTCCTAGGGTTTTGGCGTGAAGCCGGGTTGTATTGATTGTGTGAATAATCTTTTACAATGGACGAGGGTTTATATTTATACCCTGGTCATGAAGAGTCCTGATCGGACTTGACTAACTTGCAGATAAAGTAAACTATTCTAAGATAGAATGGGACTCTAAATAAGCCTTCAAAAAGGAAATAACCCCACATCTGATACACTTTCTTTTTAGCCGACGCGCCTTTCTTCTTTTATTCGTCATCAGATCGGACTTTTGCTTTATCGGACCCTTCTCCCCGCATCGGCTTTCTTCTCTATCACATTCGGTTTTGACCAGTCAACGGGCCCACTGCTCAGTTCCAACGCTGCTTACGTCACCGTCTGACTCAGCACTCCCGGTGCGAAAATCCGGTGTCAACAGTTTCATTGAGTCTTCATTCTTCACAAATACAGATAACAATGGATATTTCATTTGTTTCCATATTTTATTCGAATACGAAACTGGATAGAAAAATAACGAAAAACAAATTCGGATATATTGATTTAACATCCATACTAAAATTGGATACAAATATGGATATCTATATTGACATTTCAGCCGAATATGAATGCGGACAAT
>CM014278.1:98526221-98540944 GCA_004135705.1 Alloteropsis semialata | reverse complement strand
CCTCCTCTCTCGTTCCAGCGGAGCTGAGATCCGCACCGAACGCGGACTGGTGCCGTTTTCCTCGCTGGTAAGCAGTAATCCTAGCTTGCCTGGATGGTTCTCTTGCTTTAGGGGCAGGTTTGTTCTCAATCAGACCGAGTACCTCGTCGCTCTGCGCTCCATTCGGTTTGCTGGGGGTTATTGTGGCGCGGCTGCCTGGGTAGTGCCCGTGGTTGACGTTAGGTTCTTCCTCTTCAGCGTGCTCGGGATGCCAGGATCGACACTGGCCGCCACCGTAGAGCTTCTTAGCACCCAATTAAGGGGCAGATGTAGTGTGTTTTCCATTTTTTGGGGGGTTTAGACTGAAACCCCATGCTGACACGGGCGGTTTTTGGCAACAGTGTTGGATGGAGTACTTGTTTCCCAGTTCTGCATAGGGTACACTTTGTTGGGCTGGCAATAAACTTGTACTTTATTATGTTTCTGGCACAATGGCTAGTTGGCTAGGCGAGGAGGCAGTGTGGAATGTGAAAGCTGTTTAGCATTGCTCCAACTTGCCAGTTCTGTCTTGCCCAAGTGCAAACGACGTCCTGTATTAGTAGTAACTCCAACTAGAGATGACCATTTTGCAGACGATTCAATGTTTTGTGAGAGATTCCTAGCCCAACCTGCACATTGGCCTCTTCTAGCGTGTTAGCAAGAGACAGCATTGTTCCTCCATACCAAAATTAGTGAACGCCAATTCCTCCTCTACACACACCCCTTCTTATTCCTTAGTACTGGTGGCTCTTCCTCCTATGCAAACCACCATTGCTGTCCCTTTCCTTTGCTGAATGAAGACCCTCCTGCACCTGTGGCCATTGCTGCCTGTTCCTCATACCAAAATTAGTGAATGCCACTTCCTCCTCCTACACATCCCCTTCTTATTCCTCAGTACCAGTGACTCTTCCTCTTATGCAAACCACTATCTCTGTCCCTTTCCTTTGCTGAAGGCCCTCCTGCACCTGTGGCCATTGGTGCCTCCTCTAATGACTAATGCCATTAGCTTTGAAGCTGCCTTCCTTGCTTCCTTTGACCTTTTTCACCAAATGTTGCTAGCGGCGCTTCCTTACTCATCGCTGTTGCTGTCGCACCGCCCACTGAAACCACCAGCACCTTCTTACCTTCCTATGGCCGTTGGCACCACTTCACCACCACTTTCCAGTTTCCACTACTGGTCACCCCTGGCCCTGGCTCTCTCTAGCGCTGCCACTGCCTGTGAATCCTCCATTGTAATCTTAATCGTAAACCTTGATCATTTTATACATTTGACACGTGTCCGATGTCTAACTCTCTAGCTAGCATTCACTTGATTAGCAAAAGCCTACATCTTTCCAAGAGATTGTAGTTCACATGAAAGTTATCTGTAGAAAAAACATTGCTATGTTGCAGTGCTTATCTCAAAATATATGATTGGACACTTAATTACATTTGCTAAAATGTTGTTCTGTCCATACTTGCTTGAGATTCTTCTTCCCACTTGGGGTTAAGCATTCGTTTTACTTATATCTCTAGGTTGTTTTTGTTGCCGTCTCTGGTGCAGTGTTACTTTCTATGGCGATCCCTCGTGGGGGGTTCTTAAACTTTTGATTGAACTGTGGACTGTACGCATTGCCCCATGCATGCTCTTACTTCTTCACGCTAAAAGAAATGGAGAGTTCCAGCTCTGGTTCTTGTGTCCAGGGTGAGTATTTTTCCCCCTCATCATGTTGTTTGGAGGTGTTGTTTGCACACATAAATGTAGACATTAAATTTGTGAGGTTCACAGAGATAAGTTCAATCGTGTTAACGGTACAATTTGGAGTTCTGCTTCAATCTTTTGATGCTATCTCTAGTTTAGTTTGTTTGGTTTCTTGTTTGATACTAAACATGTTGTTTGCTCATTTCTGCTTAGCTGTCTCTTGCCCATAGTGACATTAATTTGGAATACATGTTCTGTTCATAATTTGAGTTGATTTTCACAATGTCACATTTAATGAAGTTTGTGGTTTTGCGCTTTTGTCGGAAACGGTTCAGCATGCAGAAAATTTAGGAGGAAGAGGAACTGAAGCTGGTATATGTAGTAACTTAATGCTATAGATTGTGATGTTCCTAGTAACTGAATCAATATAATCATGGCTATGGTACTAGACTTTCTGGGTAAATATCTCCTTTGTTTGGAGGAAATTGCTGATTAATGGATATAGTAGATGTGCTAGATATTATGTGCTCTTTCTAGCAAATCCATCATGCAATTGAAGTGCATTTGGTTATTGCTATGATTACTGTTTTTGATATGTTATGCTGAAAAGAACATCGCATTGCAGGTACAGTTTATCATTGGGTTGTGCTGCTCGCGGTTTGGCTTTGTGGCAGCCAGCATGTTCTGTCTGAGAAAACTACACTTGAGCCAAAAGACAAATTCCTTCTTTCTGATCCACCCATCGGTCTCTTTGATCCAATAGAGATTTCGCCATCTGTTCTTCCACACAACACTAACCCAGTTGAGCCACTGTCACCCATGTATCCCAATTACACATCCTATGATCCAATCTTGACTGGGAAATGCCATGTAAATTTCTCTGCGCTCTCCGATATAGTGGACAAGACAGCATCTGATTGCTCCATTCCTTTAGCACCACTAGTTGCCGATGTTATATGTTGCCCCCAGGTCAATAGCTTGATGAATATTTTCCAAGCTGCATATGGTAGTGGAAATGATACTCTAGTTCTTAACCAGGCTTCAGCAAATGCTTGTTTCTCCGACATCATGAGCATACTTGCAAGCAAAGGGGCAAATACCAACATCCCTGAGTTATGTACTCTGAGGCCGTCAAATCTCACTGATGCTTCCTGTCCTGTGAAGGATATTAGGTCATTTGAGAAAATAGTTAATGTCAGTAAACTCCTAGACGCATGTAGCAGTGTTGACCCACTGAAAGAGTGCTGTAGGCCTGTCTGCCAACCTGCTATAGCGGAAGCAGCTATTCACATATCCTCAGGTGGAGCAAGCATGTTTGGAAGTTCTAGCATACCTGGGAGCGTTGCTGGGATTGATACTGTTAGTGACTGTAAAGGGGTAGTTCACTCATGGTTATCCATGAAACTTTCATCAGAAGAGGCAAACAGTGCTTTCAGAGTATTGTCTGGTTGCAAGGTGAACAAAGGTATGTGATATCACACTCTTTTGTTTGACTTTAGTTGAACCGTGCATGGGATATTTGGGACCCTGGGTTGCTTGGACCAGAATGCCACCATTCAAAAAAAAAATTAAAATTATGTTTGGCTACAAGTAGCTGCTATTCCTGTAAAATTTCTCGTGTGTCATGACTAGGTGATCAGTTCTGTCAGTAAGTGAATTGGCTGACTCTTGTACTAAATCATGTAGTTTGTCCACTGGAGTTTGACGAACCGACTTCAGTCGTTAAGGCATGTGGCAAGGCTTCTTCTTCAACGCCCTCATGCTGTGCGGCATTGCACTCTTACATTGGGACTAGGCAGAAGCAGATATTTGTCACAAATCTGCAAGCAATTAACTGTGCAACAATGTTTGGATCAATGCTACAGAAAGCTGGTGTAGTGGATGATATTTATGGGCTTTGTGATATTGACTTGAAGGATTTCAGCCTGCAAGGTATGCGCTGAATCGATAAGAACTTATCATCAATGTTTGATTCATTTTGGAACCCATTATAACTCTGCTTCTTTTCCTTTGGCACTACTTAATTGGAGCAGCTTTTGGACAGCAAGGTCAGTATCAAATCAATCAAATTTATCTGGTTCGATCCAGGGACTTCTGTAGTTCTATGCTAATTTGAATGTTTACTATTATAGGCTGTTTACTTCGGAGCCTACCTACAGATATTGAGTTTGACAACAGTACTGGCATCAGCTTTACGTGCGATTTGAGTGACAATATTGCAGCACCATGGCCCTCCTCATCTTCTGTCCAATCCTTGTCACTTTGTGCTCCGGGTAAGCATCATCTAAGTTCTTATTTGGGTCATGGAAATACTGTTCCACACCTTTTTGAAACTGCCATATGGTTTCCACTCGTCAATCACATTGGCACTTGTGGTTTCAGAAATGTCGTTGCCCGCATTGCCTGTCTCACCAAAATCTGGAAGCGCAGGTACTTAATTTACATTTTCTGCTGAGACACTATTTAACTGTTTTCTCCATCATTTATCAGCAAACTGAAACTACATTCCTTTTTCTTGACAGTAGGTTCTTCACGAACTGGAATCGGTGTTTTACTGCCACTTGTATTCCTCACCACGACCATCTCCATCTGAGGACCATCTCCATCTGAGGACCGCCTCGTCTAGTGAGAGCCAGGGAGCCAGGAGCTTCTTACCCCTGTCGTATTTTTCCCCCTCTGTGCAGGCCCGCGTGTAAATTGAATTGCATTACGTTCTTGTAAATGAGCCTTCTCCCTTTGTCCCTTTTTGGTCCAGTGGTTGAACTGTCATGTCTTAGAGAGGACTGTTGTACCATTTCGGGTTGAACTCTGGTAGAAACTGAGCTAGTTCCGGATGTGATCTTTGCCGGAGATGTTGATTGAATGGCGACTAAACTATCAGGCCCGAGTAAACTATCGGGCCTACTCCATCCGTTGTACAGTAGAGCACAAAGTCATAAACGAGATTCCACGAGCCACCTCATAACATATAATATTCACTGTCAATTACAAGCTACGCCGTGATGAACGACTATGAGCAGAATGGTCAGCTGGAGCTTGGACCATGACCCCATTTGCACTGGTCAGGCCATCAACCTGTTGTAAAATCTTTGGTCTTTACCCAACTTGTAGAAACGCTCAGTAACACAATAAAACCAGATCGGCAGCTAGGCATCCATCAAGGCATTCAATAATGCTGGGAAGAATATAGATTCACAGGAAAATAGCAGTCTTTGAACAAATCAGCCACTGTTACACTACAGATTCAATTTAACAACAGGTTTTGAACAAATATTATCTAATGTTACACTACAGATTCAATTCAACAGTTGGTTGGTCTGCTATGAGAAGGGCTACAACCGCGTTGACTGTTCTGTTGAATTTTGCCGCCCCAGATGGGATGCATCGTCAGTGTCCTGCGAGGGAGTTGACCCACTCGAAGATGGCTTGGCGCCAGCTGAGATGATGTTCTTAAACCAAGCTCCCTGGAAAGAAGGGCTCCCTCTGTTTTGGTTGTTACCTGGGGACTCTGGCGAGGCTTGATTTTTTGAAGCCAGGCCTGCCATAAATCTGTATGCTACTCTACTGGCATTCACGATTTCTGTTTTAGCCTGCCTGAACTGCAAAACACAAATTCACAACCAGGAGTATTAAGGGAAATAACCAAGATGTCACATAGCATCAATATTTGAAGAAAAGAAGCATACACTGAGGTATAGAAAAAATGGTCTTATGAAGAACCTACTTCATCTAATTGGAATGCACAACACATGAGACTATAACAGCATTTCACATGGTCAGTATTTCAAGCTCGCTCCAAACAAAATGCATGAGCAGAGAGGGAACATTAACATAAATGATATTTGCATTGGAGTGAAAAAATGTAGATCTAAAACATGAGTAGCAGACTAGAGCAGTAATGAAAGCAAGGAGCAATCATGATTTCATGGAAAGCTGCAAGCTAGGCTTAAGTGAATTCGAGCTGACATATTGTATCATAGCAACACAATATTACAATGTTATTATTCACTTATTCTTCATTAATGGGTAAAATTCCATCTCGTATTTTCCTATGCAACTGAATATGCCACTAACTGCATTACGGAGTTCAGATAATAATATGGTGCTATCAAGAAATATTTGAAGATGCAATGCATCATCATCTCAAACTTACTAAGTAACAGTCAAGGTATTGTATAACACACCAGCTGTTAAGTAATAAAAACAGCTATGTGGTAAGGTGACCTTGCTATAGGAAAATAAATAAAATGCACAACCAAAGACAAATAGACTATATGTACCTTAACTGCTGTGTTCTCAGCAACAACCACAGCAGTATCACCGGCATTGGCAAAGCGGTTAACCCAACCTGCAAGGTTAGACAGAATAAAACGTTATCTAATTATGCCATTTGAAACCTAAGTAACACTATTACCATGCAAGGCTGCTAGCAACATAGGAAAATTTTCCACTAATCCAACACCAAGATCTAAATGATTAGCATCTACTTGGCCTAAGGGAATATACAAACTTGCTTAAAATTGTCATATAAGCTTCACAGACTAACCAAATTATGCTAGCAGCGTGGCTATAGATGTTTTTTGCCAAAAACGGGTAGCGGTTTATTTGTAGGATATGTGGCGGATACAGACATCGTTTTTCACATTTCTTTTCTTTTATAATGAGTATGCAATCATGATCCAGGGCTGTATTCATCGGCGAAAGTCCAGAACTCTCTTTCAATTATCTAAAAAGATATACTATCCTAAAGCTTCAGATAACAGGACACTAGTTCAAGTGCACAATACTTCAGCGGTAGCAAGATATATTCAATTCAAATGATTTCTCACATTACTTCAGTTTGTTCATTCTTATCCTAGCCAAGCAATTAAATCGGCATCGAAACTGTTATATGCAACCTTCCTACAATTCGAGGTTGCAGTGCATTTTCTAAAGTAGAGAATCATGTAGAACGCCAAACGTTACACCGCAATTCGAAAGAACAAAGGAACCACGGAGGCCCCCATTTCTTGAGTCTTTACCTGGGAGCTTGGGGACGCCGAGCCTCTCGCAGAGCACGTCGCAGAAATGGTTGCAGTTCCTGGAGAGGAGGTCGTAGGAGTGGCCCGGCCACTCGCGGCTGAGCTCCCGCAGGATCCGGTTGACGGCGGCGATGCCGCACTCTGTCTCCCCGAGCACGATGCTCTCCCGGTAGGTGTACATGGGGTTCTTCCCCACGGGGCAGCTGAAGACGCCGCTGCCGGTCTCGCAGAAGCCGAACGACCACTCGTCCTCGCCATAGACCTGCGCCGCGGGCGTCGGCGGAATCGCGTGAGATTTAGGGATCTGAGGGGGCAAGCGGGAGCGGCGCTCGCTGGGATCTGGGCGAGCGGGCGGCGAGGGGAGCGGGGGGAGGCAGTACCTGGACGGCGCTGTGGAAGATGCCGCCGAGGCCGATGCGGTCCTTGAAGATGCGGTTGATCTGGAGGATGGTGTTGTTCGTCTTCTCCGAGTCGCTGTTGGTCACGTCGTAGACGTGGAGCACCACCTCCTTCATCTCAGCTCAGCCCGCCAGCGGCCCGGCCCTCCGGCGGCGTCGGCGGTGGAGGCTGCTGCGACTGCGACTGCTGCTGCCGCCGCGGCGCGCGATGGGGTTTGGGGAGACGGGAAAGCGAGCGAGGGAGAGGGGATCGAAGCGAGTGGGTGGATGGTGGTCGCTTCCTTGCAGTGGCAGGAGAGGAGAGACGGTCCAGACGGTGCTACTGCTGATCGTGGCCAACGCGAGTCGGGCTGGTTCCCTTCGCCCCTTCAGGATCTTGTTGGGGACGGGGGGATCACTGACGACTGGGCCCGGATCGAGAGGTTCCCATTTCCCCTTGGCGCTCGATCCAGGGCTGCGTGGCGATCACTCGGTGGCACAGACAACCTGTCACGTGTCGGTGTCCGGGAATAGAGGCGCTGTTGGTTTTTCAGCGCTAGATACTGTTTACAATTTTGATCACTAATTAAAGGTATTAAATAAAAGTATTTTACAAAACTAACTTCAAAACCTCTGCACTAGGAACCCTGAAGAATCTAATGAGACCTTTGACCGCATGATTAGAGGATGATTAGAGGATGGTTACTGTAGCATCACTGTAGCCAATCATCAATTAATTAGGCTCATTAGATTCGTCTCGAAAAGTTACGCTCATCCGTGAAGAGGTTTTGCAAATAGACTTTATTTAGTACTCCATACAAGAAATATTCCCTCCTAGCAATGCTAGATGCTAGAAAACCAAACAAGGCCAGATTTTCACCACAGGAACTCGATTTTGAACACATGTTGTTTGGTGTTTGAACTCAAACGTAGCACGGCACCGCACAGCTGCCCGTGCCTACTGAATTGAAGCCACACAAGAAAGTCTGGTCAATTTGGCACGTCTTCTGTTTTGTCTCCAAGCTCGCGATCATGTACTACTACTACAGGCTAGCGGTGGTTCGCAGATGGGGGGAGTATCTCTTGCCCTCTTGTCACTTACTTGCGCCTCCGAGTCTGAGCGACACGTCAGAGCAGACGACCCGTGACGACACTCCCGTCACTTTCCCCTGCCGATCACACGGTTCTCCTTTCAAAGACTCGTACTCTTGGCACAAGTTATATAACGGAAAGTGCCTAGCTACTGATCTGATCTGACATACGTCCATGGCGCGCCGTGCCCGCCTCGCCGAGCTCTCCCTGCTCGCTTTTCGCCTCCTCTGCGCTTTCGCCGACGTCGATTTCGTCTACAACGGCTTCCGGGGCGCCGCCAACCTGAGCGTGGACGGCTCGGCGACGGTCCTGCGCGGCGGCGCGCTGCGCCTCACCACCGACGGGAACCACCTCATGGGCCACGCCTTCTTCGCCCCGCCCGTGCGCATGCGCGGGGGCGCCGCCGCCGTCGCCTCCTTCAGCACGGCCTTCGTCTTCGACGTCGTGACCGTCGGCAGGGGCGGCGGCGCGGGGCTGGCGTTCGTCGTCGCGGCGTCCAAGGCGCTCCCCGGGGCGAGCCCCGGCCCCTACCTCGGCCTCCTCGGCAGGGACACCATGGGCGACTCCTCTAGCCACGTCTTCGCCGTCGAGTTCCACACGACGCAGGCGCCGGGGCTCCTCAACGAGACCAACGCCAACCACGTTGGCGTCGACCTCAACAGCCTCGTGTCCAGCGTGTCGGAGCCGGCAGGGTACTTCGCCGCCGACGGCATCAGCAAGGTCCCGGTGCCGCTCGACAGCGCGCAGCCCATTCAGGCGTGGGTGGACTACGACGGCCGCTCCAAGATCCTCAACGTCACCATAGCCCCCGTGTCCCTGGCAAGCCGGCCTCGCCGGCCGCTCATCTCGCAGCCGATCGACCTCCTGCCGATCTTCAAGCAGGACATGTACGTCGGCTTCTCGGCGGCAACCGGCGAGTTGGCGAGCTCACATTACGTCCTCTCATGGAGTTTCCGCACTGGAGGAGCCGCGCGGTCCCTCGATCTCTCCCAGCTGCCGGAAGTTCCAAAGCCACCGCCTCCTCCGCTTTCCAGATCGACCACCAGCAAGATCGTCGCACTGTCCTGCGTGGCCACTCTTCTCGTGATCGTCGCGGCAATCGTCGCCGCACTCTGGCTGCGGCAGAGGGCGGCCCTCGCCGAGACGCTCGAGGAGTGGGAGCTGGACCACCCGCACCGGTTCCCGTACAAAGACCTCTACAAGGCGACAAAGGGGTTCAAGAACAGCGAGGTTCTCGGTGCCGGCGGCTTCGGCAAGGTGTACAGAGGCGTGCTGCGGCGGTCCGGCGACGTGGTGGCCATCAAGCGGATCTCGAGCAACGGGTCGCAGGGGATGCGCGAGTTCGTCGCCGAGGTCGCGAGCCTCGGGCGGATGCGGCACCGGAACCTGGTGGAGCTGCGCGGGTGGTGCAAGCGCGGGCAGGACCTGCTGCTGGTGTACGAGTTCATGCCCAACGGCAGCCTCGACGCGCACCTGTTCGGCGCCCGCGGCGGCGAGCCCCGGCCGCCGCCGCCGCCGCTGCCGTGGGAGCAGCGCGTCCGGATCCTCAGGGGCGTCGCGTCGGGGCTAGTGTACCTGCACGAGGAGTGGGAGCAGGTGGTGGTGCACCGCGACGTCAAGGCCAGCAACGTGCTGCTCGGCGCGGGCATGGGCGCGCGGCTCGGGGACTTCGGCCTCGCGCGCCTCTGCGAGCACGGTGCGGACCCCGGCACGACGCGCGTCGTCGGGACGCTGGGGTACATGGCCCCGAGATCGTCGTGACCGGCAGGGCCACCACGGACACCGACGTGTTCGCCTTCGGCGTGCTGCTCCTCGAGGTGGCGTGCGGGCTCCGGCCCATCGACCCTGGCACCGGCGCTAACCTGGTGCGCTGGGTCCGCGAGCTCGGCGCCAAGGGCGACCTCGTGCGCGCCGTGGATGGAAAAGGCTCGAAGGGCGCTACGACGTTGAGCAAGCGAAGCTGGTGCTGTGGCTGGGTCTCATGTGCAGCCAGACGCGGCCGGAGGCGCGGCCTAGCATGAGGCAGGTCTGCCAGTACCTGGACGGCGAGGTGCACATGCAGGAGGCCACGCTCGTCTTTGCAGACGACGATCCCGTCGACTTCGGCTCGCTGGCGTCCCTGACATGGTCGTCATGCGCCACCATATCAGCAGGCTCGCTACAATGTGGCAGATGAACAAACCTGTTCGTTATTCAAAAAAAAAAAAAACAAACCTGTTCATGTCTATTACTCCTAATGAGATGGTTATGATCCTAATGGCTAATGTTTTAGTACTGTGTACCTATCAGGGAAAACACTAGGATTCAGATAATTCAGAGAAACCAGATTAGCAGTCAATCTAGAACAGTACGCACATAATATAACATGTTTGAGATAATACAATTGGGAAGCCATGTCAACTCAGATATACAGGGGTTGTTCAAGTAATCGTCTACAAAATTACAATCTTAGATACACAAGAATAGTTTATGAAATCAACCGGTATAATACAAGCCTTGGTTCAGGCATCTGAAAAGGAATACAAACATCGTTTGTTCTCGGAATCCTGTAAGCAACAACCCATGCCCGTTTGCCCAACAAGCAGCGTGAAATTAATCTATGCACACAGACATAAGTTCCGCATCCTCTGGAGCCAGGGATCTTCAGATGCCTTTAGCTGATAACTTATCCTGCATTCACAGCCAACGAAAGGGGTAAGTTGAGGACTTACATGAATAGAAATGTACTGATTGGCAAATCAACAATACATATATCTGGAAAGTCTTTATCAACGAAAATACACACTCCAAATGGTGAAGTGAAACTAGAGAATTAGCAAGAGAAAACAACGCTATGTGTGAGCATTTGGTACTAGTAGCCCAGACATTTAGGTTCTAAAACAATCAATTTACAAGTCTACATTCATAAGAAGTCTGTAAAAAACTATGCAGGATCTAGGTTGGTGTCACCAACTACATTCATCTCAGATCTAGATTGTTAAGACAAAAGTACATTCATTTAGGCGATTTATTCTTTTGGGCAAACAAATCTCAAGCCTCAACAAAAACAATACAGACCTTAGCTCTTAGTAGGGAGGATCTGGGTTAAAGGCTAAAGATTCCCTCCAGATGAGCTCTTTTATATGTGCTTCTGTAAATGATGGTTGCTCAAAATCAAAGCTGAAAGGTGCAGGGCAGGTAGGTTCTTCATTGATGTCATGAAGAGAAGCCAAGTATGGGTGATGCAGAGCCTCATCAACTGCATAAGAAAAAAAAGGCACTTGAGTTTATAGTAAAGCCACCACTAATAAAGTGGTTTTTGTGAAGCCAGGCACCTGTGATCCGTCTGCTTGGATCAAACACAAGCATTCTCTCCAACAAATCGACTGCACCAGGAGACATGTTGCGGAAACGCAAGCGGAAGTCCTGCCTTGGAAACTGTGGTAGTTGTTTCATGTATCTTTTTGCGTTATCACTTCGAAGGAATCCCAGGCTTGCATCATCTGGTGAGCCTATGAGCTTTTGGAAGAAAAAAGAATTCGATGATATTGATACTCAGATTACAGGGGCACATTTTAACAAAAGAAAAAGTTACTCAATGGTGTAGAATAATAAAAGTTAACAATGCATCCTACAATAATCAACCGGGATGGCTGTGAAAGCAATTTTTTGCATCTACAAAATTAGAATAATTTCAAAGATCATTAGAACAGAGGAAAGTTCAGAGAAATAAGAAGAAAAAACATTGGAAAGGTCAAATCTGGATTTCAGAACTGGTAAACATTGTAAATTGTAATTACTCAAAACAAATTTATATTTCAAGTTGCAATTAAAAACACGACTCTTACTCAAACATACAGAAAGTAACACCATATAGGACGAAAACAGGATAAGTTAATATCTCGATTTTCTGAAGAAACCAATCACTCTATCACTGTATTATTAATTAAGGGAAATGCTAAAACAAAAAATTCCGTGGGATAAATTTACCTCAGTGATCAATTTCAATTGCTGGATATAATCCCGTCCAGGAAACAAGGGTTGGCGAGTAACGATTTCACCTAGAATGCATCCAACTGACCAGACATCAATGGCAGCAGTATACTGTGAACAGTTCAACAGCAACTCTGGTGCTCGGTACCAACGAGTAACCACATACTCTGTCATGAGATCTGTCTCCGAAGTGGTTCTTGCAAGCCCAAAGTCCGCTATCTTGAGGTCACAATTTGCGTTTAGGAACAAATTGCTGGGCTTTAGATCACGGTGCAATATGTTTGCTGAGTGCACATATTTTAGCCCTCGTAGCAACTGATACAAGAAGTACTGCAAGGGACAAGGAAAGAACAAAGAATAAATCATTGCTACTAAGTTGAAATGTAGGAAGAAAACATACAGGACATCATAGCAACAAGATAGCAAGATAGTGCATGGTAATCAACTTCTGAATTGGGCACAGGCAACATTTGTTTGGATATTGGATTATCATTTACATAACTTTGGCACAAGCTGGAGGAACAGACCTGGCAATGATCATCTGTCAATGACTGATTTGAGCGTATGATCTGATGGAGATCTGTATCCATTAACTCAGTAACAATGTACACATCATTAAAGCTCTCTCTAGTTGGTGGGCGTATAACATCCTTTAAGGCAAGGATCTGTGACCAAATGTTAAAAATCATAATCAGAAAATTTTGATAACAAACCATTACTGAGTAGAAAGTGTTCGACATGGTTATGACATATGCACACAAAATTTGTGAACAAATCAAACCTTCAATGCTACCTCAAGCCATGTAGATGAAAGCAGATAGAATCAATAGTAAAAGTCTGCCAACTTGGCATTGGAGGATGCGCAGCCAACCATGTGGGTCAGCTGACCCCATGGTCTTTTGTTACTCCTTATCTAGCAAAGTACAAAAGGCTAAAGTATTCCCTCCGAAAGAACTTGAATTCGAAAACAAAACAGCATACCCTCCCTCATTCAACCCCACATTCCCACTTCACTTTGCATCACAACTATGAAAAGCTGAAGATGGACTTTTGTTCTCATTCCTATTTATAGAAAGTTTTCACAAGCAGAGAAGTTACACTCTCACTGAGCAGTTTATTACACTGGATGGAATTGAATACATTGATAACAAGTTAACCACTAATAAAAGCAGTAACTGTGCCTTTTTTATGAGTAGTAACAAAAAGCACTGCATGTTGCAGCTACTTTTAGCAAATTGGCAACCATATATCTTTACAAATGAAAAGACAGCATAGCTGTAAGCTTGCTATTTAACAACCTACAGCACAGGCAGAACTTAAGGCTAGCAGGTTTTGGACAAACAAACAAGTGTAAGTTCTAAAGCCCAGTATCACAACACTGGAAATGTCCATACTCCAAAGTCGGTTACTGGTAGTAATAGGCATCAGGCATACGTACGTTTTCGTGGTCCATGTGGCGTAGCAGCTTGATTTCCCTCAGTGTCCGCTTGGCATCGATATGGTTGTCGAACGCATTGCCAACCTTCTTGATCGCAACCTCCTCCCCTGTCTCAGAGTTAACGGCCGCGCTACACAAACATAGTAGGGGGCAGGCAAATACATAAGCACATATCTGGCCCGGCAAAATATTTTGACCACGCACTTCGTTTCAACACAATTTCATGCCTAAAGCATCGAGGGGAAAGGGAAATAGTGCATAAGCACATCTACGGCAAAATATTTTTGCCGCCCGCACCGTTTCAACACAAATTCTTTGCCCAAAGCGTCGAAGCGCACCGAATCTACCAGACGCGCCAAACCACGCGGCGTAGGTCGAACCTAGGCAGCAACTCGATTTGAAACCGCCATGGCGATCCGACTGCTGATGGACATGGCCGGAAAGGAGAGGGAGCTAGAGAGAGAGGAGGGATGGTGATGGACGTGAAGAACGCACCAGATGATGCCGTAGGCGCCGCGGCCGATGGGGCGGATGGGCGGGGCGTACTTGGAGGAGACCTCGAAGAGGTTCCCGTACACGTTGTACAGCACGTAGCGCCCGCCGTGCGTCGCCATCCCCTTGATCTGCGCGCCGCCGCCGCCGCCACAGCCGCCGCCGGAGGAATCCATGGCTTCTGCGTCCCCTTCCTCGCCGGTCGCGAAGGGGGGAGGAGAAGGGAGGGAGGGGGGCTAGGGTTGAGGCGCGCTAGGGTTGTTGTTGGTGCTGCTTGACCAGCGCCTAGTCGTTGATGGGCTGGGGGGAGGGACTCTGGTGGAAGAAGCTTCCCTCTTTTTGACTCGGGCGGCGACTGGACTGGGGGAATGGGGATGGAGTGGACGGATGGGGGGAGCGCGGACGAGACCCTGCGCTGCGCGGCGCGTAGGGCGGTGTTCCTGTTGGGGAAAATGCCACGTTGTTTCCCTCAAACTATTATACGTATTTGCATTTCCTACGTGGCAACGAAGCTATCAGTAAACGGTCAGTGCAAGTATTGCCTTGTTGTGTAGCGTCATCTCTCATCTGTAGTGTTCACTTGTTGAGCGAGTGCTCGAGTGCATAAGAAAATCTTATTGCTGATTTTACTC
>CM014278.1:98487555-98515163 GCA_004135705.1 Alloteropsis semialata | reverse complement strand
GAAATGGTGGAGCGGAGCATCCTCCCCTCCCAGGCTGTGGCGGAGTGGCGGCCGAGCGCCGGGGAGGCATTCCCGTCGGAGAACTCCGGCGAGCTGGTCCTGTTCAAGCCGTTCTTCGAGGCGGGACTCGGCTTGCCGACGGGGGCCTTCTTCCGAGGTTTGCTCCACTACTACGGGATCGAGGCCATCAACCTCAACCCCAACTCCATCATGGCGATCTCCATCTTCATTCACCTCTGTGAGGCCTATCTGGGGATCACTCCCCACTTCGACCTGTGGAGGTATTTGTATTGGCTGAAGCCTCTGTTGACACCAGATTTTCGCACCGGATATGCTGACTCAGATGGTGACGTGGTAAGGCTGGCACTGTGCAGTGGGCCCGTTGAATGGTCAAACAGATGATGCTGGAGAAGGAAGCTGATGCAGGAAAGGAGGTCCGATAAGCGAGAAAGTCCGATCTGATGATAAATGAAGAAATGCGCATTGGCTAAAGAGGAAGCGTAGCATGAGCAGGGACTATTTTCCTTTTCAGAAGGCGTATTGAGAGTCCCATTTTATATTAGATTTAGTTTACTTTATCTGCAAGTTAGTCAAGTCCGATCAGGACTCCTCATGACCAGGGTATAAATATGAGCCCTCGTCCATTGTAAAGAACTATTCTCACAATCAATACAACCCGGCTTCACGCCAAAACCTTAGGAGTAGGAGTAGATACCGATGAACTCATTGGTGGACGGGCTGCATCAGTTCCTGATCTCCGGCTTACCAGTAAGATTGTCAACTTATCGAACTAGTTTAAGCTTTGAATTGAGGCGCATCGCCCTTTCTCGTTTATACTGTTCAGCCGATTTATCTTTGAATTATCAAGATTGATCTAGATTCCCTGCGTCGGAGCTAGATCTCTATTGATTATTCAATAGTAAATCGTTTATCGAGTTGTACTTTAAGTCTCGAAGTCAATCTAGATTCCCTGCGTCGGAGCTAGATTTACCTCTGGATCATCAAGATTAGTCTAGATTCCCTGCATCGGAGCTAGACTCATCTTGGTTATTTAAAGGCAGCTTTTGCGGTTGTTTGGAGTTGCTAGATTGATTTAGATCTGCGCCATGTGAATTAATCTGATTCTTTAACAGCTTTGAGCATTGGTTTTAGTCCGATTTGAGCAATACTTATCTTACAATATCGTTCTAGGTCCGATTCATCTTCATAGTTTTATCAGGTTGTTCTTTGATTGTTGTGTTTGATTTAGATTCCCTGCGTCGGAGCTAGGTTTGCACAATATATCAAAGATTGATCTTTGATCGTTAAGAGTAATTTAGATTCCCTACGTCGGAGCTAGATTCCTCTTGACTATTCAAAGACAGCTTTGAATATCGGAATGATCTTGTTACTGTTTTTACTGTTTATTTGCTTGATCTGATTAACACCTGTGCGAGCATCTTGTTTAGTTGTTGGGTTGATGAATTAAGTTTGATTGTTTAGCTATCTGGTCCGATCATAGCTGGAGTATGTGCGCTGCATCCGTTTGTGAAACCGTGTCGAAACAGTCCTGATCCGATCGGCTAGTTAGATGGTCCGATAAGATAAATCAAACCGGCAACTAGGCAAGGTGGACAATGTATCGGCTCACACTTTGATTATTTAATATCTTGCTCAAAGACATAGCTGATCCGTTATTTACATATCGACCATGTTTTATGCTTTATTTATTATTATTTAAAAGGTTGATCTGTTACAAGGTCCGATCCCGATTGGTCCGATTCTGAGGTCCGATTCGATGTCTGATTGAGGTCCGATTATATTGGTCCGATTGAGGCCGTCTATGAAGTCCGATTTGCATCGGCCGATACAAGTCTGATTGGGTCTTGGCTAAAATCCAACGTGCACCTGACGTCTGGAATAGAGCCGGCACAATCAAAGAGTAATTTAACTGTTTTATCCCCTTGTCAATTTCAGGTCAAATTGATTGGCACGCCGCGAACCTGAACGAAGTGCAGGCTGGCACTGGAGAGAAGCAGATCTCCCTAGTCTTATTGTGTTGATCGCTGGGGATACGACTGCCGATTTTCCGCGTCAACAGCCTCAGCCGAGCGAGGAGAAGATGGTGGTCGTGGGAGGCGCCGGATTCATTCTGCGCCAAGGGCGGAAGGACGAATACTTCGACATCGCCCTCAACACCTCCAACAAGGGCTGGAAAGCCGAGTGGTTCTACGTCGGGAACCACGCACCGGCAATCCCCTGCCACACCAGAGAACGCCCGAAGGTGAAGGACAGCTGGAATGATTCTCAGATGCGGGAAGTTGAGGAGCTCCTTGCGATGATCAAGGAACTCAAGGAAGTCGGACACTTGACGGCAATCGGCATTGCCTGCAACTTTAGCAGGCGGCTGATTCAGCCGATCCAGGAGCGGAAGCACCCGGGCTACGAGTACTCGGGCCGGGAGGATCCCACCCGGGGAGCTCGCCGGACGGTGAGCAAGGAGGAGATGAAGGCTCGCGTAGGCGGGTTCTTCCTCGGGCACGTGTCGGAGAAGGGCCAGCCGCGCCCATTTTCCTTGAAGAGGCCTGCTCCACCGGTAAGCTTCTGTTCCGAGTGCTTTTGAATGTTCTTCTTGATGTAATTTTTTGGTTTTTGATGTAACCGTCCGTTGGCCGTCTGATTTTGTGAATACTTTGGTGCAGGATCGGGTCTTCGATTATTTCTCTGCTGCCCCGCTTCCGGAGGATCTCCCTAGGAAGGTGTTCCTGGATGAAGCGCCCTCAGTTGACCAGGTCGTACCTCCAGCGGCAGAAGCGGCTGATCCTCCCCCTCCTCTGGTGTGGGCGCCTAGCGATACGGAGGGCTCCCTGAGCCCTTCTGACGAAGAAGTGGAGGAGGAACGCCCACGGAAGCGCCGGGGGACCGTGGCGAAGGTCGGGTCTCGCAGGACCGGCGTTGCCAAGACGTCCGTCGCTGGTGAAGCAGCCGAGGACGACTCAGCAACGATGTCGGACAAAGCGCCCTCCGTCCGTCAAGCGGTGGCGGGTACGCCGCCGCCACCCTCCAAGCGGAAGCGCACGAGGAAGATGATGGCGAAGAAGTCGGCTGCGCAGCCGGCCAACCAACCGGCGGCGGGCTCGGACGCCGACGTGGACGAGCCGAGGAATCCATCTCCGGCCGTCGTGGTGGAAGAGGAGAAGGACGAGGCGGTGCCCGACTCCTTGTTCCAGGAGCAGGAGCACGCCCGGGCCATGGGCATGTCGGTGGAGGAGAGGCGGCGCATGATGGCGGAGATGATTGTGCAGGCCGCCGCGGACGCAAGGCCGGTCTCCGATTTGGGGACCAGGCCGATCCTGATGACGGCTTCGTCGCAGCGGCGTCCCAAGCTTCCAATCTTCCGGCCCCGAGTCACGGTGGTGAAGAGTAATCAGTAAGTTCTCGGTCTTCGCGTTTCTTACACGTACCATTATCTCCGAGTCCTTGTTTTAATTTTCGATTACTTTTTCCAGTAAAGCCTTCAATCTTGATGGTGAGGCGGCCAGCGGGAAGGCTCCTTCAACTGATGTTCCGCAAGGTCCGAGTTCTCCCCCGGCTGCGCCTGTCGGCACGCCTCCCTCAGGCGTAGTGCCTGGGGCGACGGACCCAGCCCAAGGGTCGATGACGCCAAGGCCGGAGCAGGTGCCAGCCGGGTCTGCGCTGGAGGAGGACGTGGTGGGGACCGGGACGGAGGACGTGATGCCGCCCGGGTCGGAAGGTCAGATGGCGCCTGGGGTGGAGGATGCGCAGGGCGATGCGGAGAAGGTGGCGACTCCCCCGAGTGGTGGAGCTGGCGACTCTGCGGTGGACCCTTCGGTGTCAGCCCTGCATGCGGGCGAAGACGCCGCTGCTCAAGGAGAGGTTCTCCAAAAGCAGTCGGAGGACCCGGGGACCATGATGGCCTCCGCGATTGATGCCGGCGCAGGAGAGGAGGAGGCGGTGCTTGCCGAGCTGGAGCTCGCACTCGACCAATCTCGGCGCTGCGTGGAGGTACATCTTTTCTTCTGCTTTGTTTTATTCGTCGTGGTTTACTGTATTTGCCTGATTTTTCTGTTTTTCGCTGATTGATGCAGAAGTTGGCCACGCCCCGGCAGTCACGCCTGGAGCAGCTTCGTGACGTGGAGTCGGCGCGGCAGCGCGAGGCGGAGCTGAAGGCGGAGCTCAAACGGGTTAAGCGTCAGCGTGACGCCGCCCGGAAGAGTCTGAACGACGCCATTGTGGAGCATCGATCGAGTCTTCACCGTAAGGCCTAGTCCTTGTACTTCCCGAGTAGTTATTGAACCGTCCGATTTTTTGCCGTGTTATTTTCATCCTGACCGGGTGCTTTCCTGCTTTTTCAGAGAAGGAGATGGAGAGGGACCGCCACATCAAGGAGCTGAAGGAGTTGCGTTTTGCAAACGCAACTCTGCAGAAGTCGGAGGAGGTGATGGTGGGGAAGCTAAAGACGGAGCAAGAGTTCCGAAAAGGTACGGACATGACGATGCTCCAGGGAATGTATACCATCCAGAATAACGCTCAAATCATAACAGGCTTGGAGCAAGATCTGGCATCGGCGCATTTGGCCCTGACGGAGGTCAACGAGGCGGCGATGGAGTTGCTGGACGCCGTGGCCCTGGAAGAGGGTGAACTGACAGCTCTCGTCGCTCGTCTGCACGGCGCGCCGGCTCGGATCGCCGATCTGGTAAAGGAGTCGGCGGTTGTGTGTGCGAACGACGCTCTCGCGCGTGTTCAGACACTCTATCCGCGGATCGACCTTGCACCGGTTGGCGATGGGGTGGCGACGGACGCCTCAACGGAGCAAGTCGACGAGGCGCTGGCGCTAACTCGCCCGATCGCCGAGAAGGTCGGCGAGGCTCTCAAGTTTGAGTAGGATCCTGCAAGCTGAAGCAGGGTAGAGTAGACTTTGTATATACAAGCATTCAGAAACAAGTAAAACAAGTATATTGGATATTTTGTTTTATATTTTAAGGTTGCCCGAGTAGTTCTTTTGCTGAAATGTGCTTTTCCCTTCGCTTCACTTATCCTAAGTTCATAACGTCGAGAGCGGATCCCGTGCACGTGTAGAAGGCTTAGGCGTCGTTCCAGGCCCGGTTACACAGCATTTTAGTTAGGAACTACTCGGGAACAAGGTAATACCGAGTGGTTTTGCAAGGAGAACAAATATGAAATGGACAAAGCATATATTTTTATTGAACTCTATGATACATAGCTTTTATGGGTAGAACCGGTGTAAATGCTCTATGTTCCACGGGTGTGGGACTTCGGTGCCATCCTCGTATTGGAGACGAAAAGTACCCGGACATATGACCTGAGTCACGATGAACGGTCCTTCCTATGGGGCGGAGAGTTTGTGAACCCCTGCTGTGGATTGTACTCGGCGTAAGACGAGGTCACCAATGTTGAAGTCCCGTTGCTGGACGTTCTTGTCGTGGTAGCGTCGGAGTTGTTGCTGGTAGCGCGCGTGCTGTATGAGCGCGTTGACTCGGTGTTCCTCGATGGAGTCGAGGTCCACCTCGCGAGCTGCTTCTGCTTCGCCTTCTTCGTAGTTGTTGATGCGCGGTGAGCCAAAAGCGATGTCGGTGGGGAGTATTGCCTCAGAGCCGTAGACCAGGAAGAAAGGAGTGTGACCTGTTGCACGACTTGGCTGAGTCCTGAGTCCCCAGATGACCTGTGGTAGCTCTTGATGCCATCGTCCGGCGAATTTCTTCAACGGGTCGAAGATTCTCGCTTTTAGGCCTTGGAGTATCATGGCGTTGGCTCGTTCCACCTGTCCATTGCACCTGGGATGGGCGACGGAGGCGTAGTATACGTCGATGCACCTGCTCTCGCAAAAGTCCCAAAAGGAGGATGCGGTGAACTGTGTCCCCAAGTTGGTTATGATCCTATTAGGGACCCCGAATCGGTGTGTGATCTCTTCGATGAAGGCGGCGGCTTGCTTTGACATTGGGGTTCCGACGATGGCCTTGTACTCTATCCATTTGGAGAATTTGTCAATGGCGACAAGGATGTGCGTAAAACCTCCCGGAGCCGCTCTGAACGGTCCCACCATGTCCAACCCCCAACAGGCGAAAGGCCACAAGGGCGGGATGGTGCGTAGAGCTTGGGACGGGAGATGTTTCTGCTTGGCGAAGAATTGGCACCCCTGGCGCCGGCGGACGAGTGCTTTGGCGTCGGACACGGCGGTGGGCCAGAAGAACCCGGCTCGGTATGCTTTCCCGACTAGTGTCCCTGCGGCGACGTGGCTTCCACAAACTCCTGAGTGAATGTCGTTGAGGATATGGAGGCCGACTTCTTTCGTGACGCATTTGATGAAAACTTGATTCGTGGCGGCTCGTCTGTATAGGGCACCACCGACCACCACGTAGTTCCTGCTTCGGCGTTCCAGGATCTTTCGCTCCGTGGGGTCCTCTGGCACCTTGTTGTGGGCGAGAAAATCTATGAACTCGGCCATCCAGTCTTCTTCTTCGGCATCAATGGTCAGCACCTCGCAGAGTTCCGGGGCAGGCTCTGGCTCATCCCCCAACTCTTTGACAGAGGGTTTGAGGAGGCCTTGCACGAACACTCCCCCTGGTACTTCCGCGCGGGTTGATCCCAGCTTGGCGAGTGCATCAGCGGCGAGGTTGTTCTCCCGTGGAACGTAGTGATACTCAACTCCGTAGAATTTTCCCTCCTGCTTGTGCACTGCCTCGCAATAGGCGTTCATCCGCTCGCTGTGGCGATCCCAGTCTTTGTTCACCTGGTTTATAACGACAGCAGAATCGCCATAAACCAGGAGCCTCTTTATTCCTAGTGAGGTGGCGATGCGGAGCCCGTGGAGGATTGCTTCGTACTCGGCGGCGTTGTTGGTGACGGGGAAACGAATTTGGAGGACGTATCGGAGCTGTTCCCCTTTCGGCGAGATGAAGAGTACACCGGCGCCTCCTCCGTCGATCATTAAGGAGCCGTCAAAGTACATCTTCCAGTGTTCGCCGCTGGTGTCTTCTTTCGCGTCCTGGCTCTCTGTCCATTCGGCGACGAAGTCGGCGAGGATCTGTGACCTGATGGCGGTGCACGGGACGAAGTCTATGATGAAGGAGGCGAGCTCGACGGACCACTTGATGATTCGCCCGGTAACGTCCCTGTTGTGGAGGATTTCGCCGAGTGGAAATTGCGTGACCACCTTGATGCGATGTGCTTGAAAATAATGGCGGAGTTTTCTTGATGTGATCAGCAGTGCGTAGAGTAGTTTCTGCACCTGAGGGTAGCGGGCCTTAGATTCGCTGAGTACTTCGCTTACGTAGTAGACTGGTCGCTGCACTCTTTGCACCTTTCCTTCTTCCTCCCTTTCCACGACGATGACAGTGCTCACCACATTAGTCGTGGCAGCAATGTACAGGAGCAGTGTTTCGTCATTATGCGGGGCGGCGAGTACTGGTGGATTGGAGAGGTAATTTTTGAGGTCGGTGAAAGCTTGCTGCGCCTCCTGGTTCCACTCGAACTTGTCAGTCTTCCTGAGGATCTTGAAGAACGGCAAACCCTTATCTCCCAGCCGGGAGATGAACCTGCTCAAGGCCGCCATGCAACCAGTCAGCTTTTGGATCTCTTTCTTCCCAGTCGGCGGTTTCATCCTCCAGATGGTGTCTATCTTCTCGGGGTTGGCTTGGATGCCTCTGTTGCTCACGATGAAGCCGAGTAGTTTTCCCTACGGTACGCCGAAGACGCACTTGGTCGGGTTTAGCCTCCAGTTGAGCCTGCGGAGATTGGTGAACGTCTCGGTGAGGTCGGCGATGAACTCGGCTTCGGTCTTCGTCTTGATGACTATATCATCGACGTAAGCCTTGGCGTTGCGGCCGATCTGTGTGCCCAGGGTGAGGTTGATGGCTCTCTAGTAAGTAGCACCAGTGTTGCGGAGGCCGAATGTCATCTTGGTGTAGCAGTAAGCGCCAATTAGAGTAATGAAGGATGTCTTCTCTTGGTCTTCTTCCTTCAAGGCGATCTGGTGATAGCCGGAGTAACAATCAAGGAAGCATAGGAGTACGCATCCGGCGGTGGAGTCGACGACTTGGTCAATGCGGGGCAGGACGAAGGGGTCCTTAGGGCAGTGCCTGTTGAGATCTATGTAATCAACACACATCCTCCATTCATTATTCTTTTTTCTTACAAGGACTGGATTAGCTAGCCAGTCGGGATAAAAGACTTCTCTAATGAACCCTGCAGCTAACAGCCTTGTAATCTCTACCCTAATGGCCTCCTTGCGGTCCTGCGCGAAGCGTCGGAGCTTTTGGCGAACTGGCTTGGCGTTCGCGTCAACCTTCAAGGAGTGCTCGACCACCTCCCTCGGAACACCCGGCATATCTGATAGAGTCCATGCAAATATGTCGGCGTTGTCCCGGAGGAAGGCGACGAGCGCGCTTTCCTATTTGGGGTCGAGCCCTGAACCAATCAGGGCGGTCTTGGAGGAGTCGGAGAGCCCAAGCGAGATGGGGCACACTTCTTCAGCTGGCTGCATGGTGGTTGGCGCAGCCCTTCGCTTGGAGGACTCGGGGATAGAGCCCGGGTCTCCCTGGAAAGTTCTCGCCTCATGGACCACTTCCACTTGGAGCACGCTGCGCTCGATGCCAGTGCAGAGGTGGAGCCCTTCTTTGTCGCAGCCCTTGGCGGTGTGGACGTCGCTGCGGATGGAGAGGACGTCGTTTGGTGCCGGCATCTTCATCAGCAGGTACGTGTAGTTGGGGATCGCCATGAATTTGGCGAGCGCTGGCCTCCCGAGTATGGCGTGGTAGGCGGTGGTGAAGTCGGCGACCTGGAAGTTGAGGTACTCGGTCCGGAAGTTGCTCTGATCGCCGAAGGTGACGGGCAGAGCTATCTGCCCGAGTGGTTTGGAGCCCTTGCCCGGGATCAGCCCGTAGAATGGGTGGAGAGAAGGAGTCAAAGCGTCGAGGCCGATGCCCATGTCCCTCAGCGTCTGGGCGAAGATGATGTTAAGCCCGCTCCCGCCGTCGACGAGTACTTTGGTGAGGCGGGCGTTGTTCACGATCGGGCTGAGCACCAGGGGGTACTCGCCCACGTCGGAGATTTGGAACCACTGGTCCTCCCTGGAGAAGGTGATCGGCTGCTCGGACCAGCGGAGTGCTTGGATCGGCGATGTGTAGCAGGAGAATATCTCCCGGTCGCGCACCTTCTCCCTGCGCTTGTCATCCACGGGCGGTGGTCCTCCGAGGATGAAGTTCACCTGCCTCTCGACGTTCGGGAAAGCGGGGCGCGGGGGCCCCTTTTCCCTTGTCGCCTTTGTCGTCATCGCGCGGTGGCAGCTTTCCTTCTTTCTTCTTGTAAGCGTCGGCGAGTCCCATGCAGTCGATCATGCGGTGCTTAGACTGCTTGTGGATGGGGCAGGGCCCTTGGAGCATCTTCTCGAACTCGGCGCTGAAGTTGGACCGCGGGCGAGGGCTGCGATCCATGGCGGCGACGGTGAAGTCTCTCGAGCGCTTTCGGTCGCCCATCCTGCTCGGTTCAGGTCGGGAGCGGCGTGGGTCCTCCTTCTTCGGCCGGTCCTCTCGGCGGGGCGGCCGATCGTCGTCCCGAGTGCTTTTCTTGTTGTAGTGGAGGCGAGCGGCCTCCTTGGCGTTTGCCATCTTGTTCACCCGCCCAAAGAACTCGCCGGAGGTCTTTGGCATGTCCTCGCAGAGGCGCTCGAAGACGACGGAGTCAGCGAGGCCGTCGAGGAAGTAGTTGATGATCTCGGACTCGGAGCAGCCGGGAACCAGGTTGCGGTTCTCCATGTACCGGTCGGTGTAGTCGCGGAGGCTCTCCCCGCGGTTCTGCTTCACCTTGCCCAGATCCCACGCTGTGCCTGGCCGGATGGAGCTGCCCTGGAAGTAGCTCTTGAACTGGCGGCAAAGAGTGTCCCAGTTGTCGATGGAGCCGGGCTCGAGGCTGTGGAGCCAGCTCAGCCCTACCTTGGTCATGGCGACGGGGAAGTAGGCGCACATGGAGTCATGGTCGCGTTCACCGCCCGGATGGCGATGCTGTACGTCCGAAGCCACATCGTCGGGTCCGTCTTCCCGTCGTATCTTTCTATGCCTGTAGGTTTGAAATTAGCAGGCATTCGAATAGATCTTACTCGGGCAGTAAACGCCGGGAAGCCGTCGCAGTCGTTGAGGTTCTCCATGTCCCCGTGTCCCGAATCGGCGGAGTAGTCTTCAGGGGTGCGAGCCCGAGGCAGCCTGTCTTGTCCGAGTGGAGGTCCGTACTTGCGGTCGAACTCGCGGCGGCGCGCGGCCTCGTTAGCCTCGAGCTCTCGGCGTAGGCGGGTGTCACGGTCCAGCCCCGAGGCGCCGTGTTCGCGATTGTACTCGGCGCACCGTCGGAGCTCCTCCTCGTCCCTTCGCCGGTGGCGGTCATCGAGGTTCCTGCGGAGGTCACGGTTGCGGAGTTGTTCGCGGAGATCTGGCTGGTCGACCACATCGTGATCGACTTCCCGGCGGCTGGCCGACTTGGAGTGGCGAGATGAGGAGGCAGGAGCCTTTTGGGCATTGATCATGCCCGCGGCTGCAGTCAGCCTGGTCTTGATCCGGTTGAGTTCCGAGGTTTCCGGGATCCCTTCCAGTTCAAGATGCGCGGAGGCGACGTTGGCCGACGGGGTGGCGTAGACGCCCACGCCGCCGACTTCTTGGATGAAGTCGTCGTGGAGGTTACGCATGGTCCTGGGGTTTCGGCGTTCTCGCCGTGCGTCGCGGCGCCGTTGCTTCTCACCATTGCGCCCGATCCTGGCGTCACGGTGTGCTTGATCCTCTCCTTGGACCGTCGGCTCATCGGCGGATATGTCGGAGACGAACGTCTCCCGCTTGGCAGGCACGATCCTCTTATTGGGAGGGAGGACACGTGTGACCCGCGGGAAAGTCGGAGTTAGTTCCGGTTCAGGCGGAGTCGGCGCGTCCTGAGGATGAGGGTGTTGCATTGCCGCAACGGCCGGAGCAGATCCGATCTGGACGGCCGTGATGGATCGACCGCCCTGATCGCATCTGGGGAGTAGTCGGCGATCAGCGGTTCGCAGAGTGCTTCTTGGTAGACGGCCCCGCTGTTCCTGAGTCCCAGCGGGAATCGTGTCGGCGAGGCGATGCCCTGGCGAGCAGATTCGGCGAGGTCGATGCATTCGCCGATGGAGGCGATGGCGTGGTCCATGTCCGCCTCGAATTGGCGTTGGCGTGCGGCCCATCGGCGCCTTCGCTCCTCGGGCATCTGCTGCACCCTGCGCGGCGGAGGCGGAGTGGACGAAGCAGTCAGCGGTGTAGGAGGAAGCGTGTTCCCCTCGGATGGCGGGAGAACGATGTCGGCCGCCGCGATCGCCGAGTTGTTGGCGATGGTTGGCGACGGAGTGGTGATAGTGACGATCCCGTCTGGCGTAGCGTCGAGTCGCGGCGCTGTCTCCTCCGGGGTGGCGTTACGGGTGAAGGAGCGCTCTCCCTCGGGTCCGGCGGTGAAGACCATGGATCCGAAGAAGAACATGGCTCCCTCAGCGACGGAAATCTTCACGGATGCCGGCGTGATGACGGCGGAAGCGGATGCCATCGAGCTTGCAGATTGATCTCGTCGATCAACCTACCTGGCGCGCCAACTGTCGGATTTATGGACCCGGCAGTCCACACAGGGTAGTCCGCGTGGTTGATTTGTCGAGGGACAGATCGAGGATCAGAAGTCGATGGTAACACAAGACGCAAGGATTGAACAGGTTCGGGCCATCAAGATGACGTAATACCCTACGTCCTGTGTTGGGTGTATGGATTGCTGTGTATGAAGTTCCTGAAGGATCTCCGTAGTTGGGTTCTGTCCTAGGTTGAAGTTCGTGGATGGTTGTAATTGTGTTCTGGGGGGCGTCTCAAGGCGCCTTATATAGTCCGGCTGCCTTGAGTTACAAGTCGGCTAGAGATCATAACCTACCCGAAATACAAGGATGCGATCCTATAACGATTACAGATATCTTTCCCTATAATTCCGGCTAGTTTATCTTGATCTCCGAGCTTTTTGCGGGATACGCCGTCTTGTTTCTTGCTGCGTGCGCCGTCGCGCCCATCCGGCTCGTCCGACTGGTGGGCCTCCGAGTGGTGGGCCACCCAGTCTGACAACCCGGCCCGACAGCACTCGGATTGGGCCGCCCCTTGCTGGTTGGGCCAATCCGCCTTCTGGGTACCCCTGGGGGTCTACCCCCGACACCAACCCATGGTGTTTGCCTTTGTCGAGTCCTGATGTTGTCCCGTAATTAGCGTACTTGTCCTTGCTATGAATCGATTAGGCTGAAAAAGACAGAGCACGATGGTTCGAATCCAATGTGGCCCTTTATTGTCAGCTGTATTGTGAGCAAATTGACAAAGGTAATGTACTGAAAGGGAGTATGAACAAGACCGGTAGGAAGGAGTTGTCCGACAAGTTTTTTATGCAAACTGGTTTGCTCCATACCAAGCACCAGTTTGATTTTAAGCATAACAAACTAAAGGAACTGCAGGACTTTTGCAACAAACTGCGCTCAGATTCTGGTTTAGGCTGCAATCCTGATGGGTCCATTAATGCAGCTCCCCATTGGTGGACACAAAATTGTGGGGTACATTTCTGAAACCTTGCATTCATTTGAGTCTGTTCATTGTTTCTTACACAATTTTTAAACATGTACTCTTGTTCACGTGATCCATCGCAGAAGAGGGCTGACTTCATGAGACTATCACACGGTTGGCCACCATACTTGGACCAGATGTTCATGGGAGTTGCAGTGGATGGCTCAACTTCTTATGTGCCTAGTGTGAGTCGCAATGCAACCGATGACGACGAAGACAAAACCGATGATTGCGAGCCAGTGGGGACCCCGGTGCACACCCCAGTTCACACGCCACGTAGTGTTGGCAGCAAGAGGGGCAGCAGCACAAGCACCACTGCCGAAAGTCCAAACAAGAAGGCTAGGAAGCCTTACAGAGCTAACTGGGATGCCAACATACAGGACCTCAAAAACCTTAGCCTTAAGAAGATTGAGCTCCTGCAAGAAAACATACAGATGAGGGCTGAGGCAAGGAAGCAGAAGGAACTGGCAAGGCAGCAGAGGGCTAACCAAAGGACAGAAAAAATAAATCATGTGCAAGATTTGGCTAGAGCATGTGGAGCCCCAGAAACTGACCTGTATTTGTGGACCCATGGGGTGCTGAAAATAATTCGTGATGACTGGGCTATGGACTTCTTCCTTGGGACTGCCCCTAGAGTGATTAAGCACTATGCCTCTGTCTATTCGAGGGTCAATAACTAGACCCTATTCTCTTATTTATATTCTGCTTTAGGTGACATCAGTTGTAGTAAGCACTATGAGAGTGTTGACTTATGCATTATGTAGTAAGCCTGATCATTGCTGCTTTTGGGAACAAAATTTGTAGTAAAGCTTTCACAACATATGTGACAGTTGTACTTGAACTCATGACCTTGTCAGATGTTATGATATTTATGTTTGTGTGTCTTGTGATGTGTATTTGGCTTGAGTCATGTGCAATTACAGCGTTGGCAAGTATGTCCACGAATTAGGTGCATTAAACTGTACAGGTGTTGGCCTTTGCCTATCGGTTTACATGCATTATGTACTAACTAGTTTGTGATGCCTTTGCCTATTGCAGGACCACAATGCTCGATGTAAAGGAAGCAGCTCAACTGATGAATCTTCCAGTGACTCCTCATCAAGTGATGACAACATGTGGGCAGCTTGCCTAGAGGACGATGAACTGGAGATTGCTCATGGTATGCTTGAATATGCTACCCACCTTGACAAATATTGCAATAGGGCTCCCTATAGGCAACACAGATTGAGTGGAGAGGAATGGGTACAACAGAAGCTAGCTGATGGAAGCAGCTGCTATGACATGTTTAGGATGAACCCAACAATGTTTTATCGCCTTCATGATCTCCTAGTCGAGTCTTATGGCCTTACCAGTAGTACCAAAAGCTCCTCAATAGAAGCATTAGGCATGTTCCTTTGGATACTTGAGTCACCACAGTCTGTTAGGCAAGCTGATGATAGATTTGAGCGGTCTCTAGGCACAGTGCACAATATATTTGGCAAGGTTTTGAAGAGTGTGGTTAAGCTAGCTGCAGACATCATTAAGCCAGCTGACCCACAATTCGCCACAATCCATCCACGCCTGCTGCATCCAAGGTTCCATCCTTATTTCAACGGGTGCATAGGAGCCATAGATGGCACACACATCAAGTGTGTTGTGCCCAGTAATAAGATTGTGCAGTACATGTGCCGCAAGGGGATAACCACACAAAATGTGATGGTTGTATGCGATTTCGACATGAGGTTTACATTTGTACTTGCCGGATGGCCTGGGTCTGTGCATGACATGAGAGTGTTCAATGATGCTATGACCACTTACGGCCACGTTTTCCCACATCCACCACCAGGTAAACATCTGCTGCCTAATTACTGTCATGTTTCAATTCACAAAAATTAGAGATTCACCACAACTTTGCCTTGTATAGGGAAGTATTACCTGGTGGATTCTGGGTACCCAAACCGGCCGGGCTACCTGGCGCCGTACAAGGGAACCAAGTACCATATTCCGGAGTACTTAAACGGGCCGGAGCCAGAAGGCAAAGAGGAAACATTCAACTACGCACATTCTTCACTTAGGAATGTCATTGAGACGGCATTTGGGGTGCTGAAGATGAAGTGGCAGATACTAAACGGCATACCAAGGTATCCACCTCATAAACAAACTAAAATTATAGTTGCTTGCATGGCACTGCATAATTTCATAAGAATGAGCGGAGTAATGGATAGAGACTTTGAGCTCTGTGATCGTGATGAGAACTTTGTGCCAGTCCATGCTTCAATAGATCAGCCAGGGGGGTCTCGTGTAAGTACAGATCAAACAGGACCGATGAATGCTCTTCGCGATCAGATTGCCCTTGGTTTGTTAAATCGTTCTTGAAATTTGTATGTGTTTGATGAGTTGCTGTACACTTCGAGGTTCTGGTGCACAGGTGCTTTTTGGGATCATTTTTTATTTGTATGTGAGTTTTGTGAACATTTTTTTATCTTTGTGTGATTTCTGTAAGCAACAGGCGATGAACAATGCCAATAGTGGACCATGTATGTGAGTTTTGTGAACATTTTTTATCTATATGTCAGTTTTGTGAATATTTTTGAGCTGCATGTGTTTTCCATGATCTGTATGTGCATTTCATGATCTTTATGGTTGCAAGTATTCCATGCAAGTGGTTGCAAGTATGTCCATGCATGGCATTATGTGAATGCATTCTATTTGATGATCCCCATGTTGATGATCCCCATTGATGCTGAATTCTGTATGGCCTTGTATTCCATTTGATGATCCCCATGTTGATCATGGTCACTGCTGCTGAAATCAGTATGGAAATGAAGAAAACTAAATGGAAATGAGGTAGCATGTGCACTTGGTGAACTGCGTTAAATGCATGAACAGTTGAGTTTGCAACTCCAACTAAACACCCATTCCAAGTTTGGGTTCTCAACTTTGCAAGTTGCTGCCGACGGCAGTACCAGGTTTCCAAGTTTGAAAACTTTTCAGTGAACTAAACAAGGCCTTAGTGAGAACAATGTTATTGAAAACCAGATCATTTCTGGTAAGCCACAGACTCCAAGTGAAACAACCCAACAGAAAAATAAAGGAAGCAAGCTCTTTAATAGAATGATTCATGGTTACTATGTCATGGAAGGAATCCACATTTGTAGGGATAAACGGCCAGTTGAAAACATCTCTACAGATGCACCAAGCATAAATCGAAAGATGGCAGGTGAACATAACGCGACTGGTCGACTCCACTCTACCACAAAGTTTACAATCTTCCCTTCCAGGCCAATTCCTTCTAACTAACTGTTCAACCGATTGAATCCTGTCATTACACACTTGCCACAAAAAGATTCTGATCTTCAAAGGGAGCTTTACCTCCCAGATTTTGATTAGCCATTTGTTCTCTATTCCAGGGAAGGTTAACTCCTTGTATAAAGATTTTGTAGAGAAAGTTCCTGATTTCTCTAGACACCATTTAACCGTATCTTTTTCATTATTCAGGGAAAAGGATGATAATAACTCATTAAGCTCTTCCCATTCCTCTAACTCCACTGGTCCGAAAGTTCTCCTAAAAGATAGGTGCAGGCCATCATTTTGTAGCACTCTAGCAATAGTCCAATTTTGTTGCAAACATATTTCAAAGATCGCTGGGAACCTGATGCGTAGCGGGCATTCCCCAAGCCACACCTCCCACCAAAAACGAACTTTTCTCCCATCTCCAACCACATATTTTAAGCCCCTTGCACAGCAGTGCTTCACATCTTGTAACCCTCTCCAAAATTGGGAGCCCCCTCTATTCTTGGTAGAATAAATCCCAGCATCTTCTAGATATTTCTTTCTAAGAAGATCATCCCCTCTTTCCAATTTATATATCCATTTAGCCAACAGACATCTGTTCATAACTCTCGTGTCCTTAGCGATTCTACCAGCAAAAGGCTGGCTCCACAACGGTTGGCTTTGCAGCATGACTGTTCATCATCGATGAGCGCCTAAACATATGCAGGACTGACTGTATCTCATTGTGGCTGGTGCTGATTTGTTGTAAGACTGAAGTACTGCTGGCTGGCTGATGGCTGGTGGCTGGTGCTGATTTGTTGTGAGGCTGAAGTACTGCTGGCTGGTGGCTGATAAGCCAAGCGAACAGGCATCGATCGCTACCCTCTCCAAAGCTAACTACAGGTGTAGAGGCTAGAGGCTAGAGCGGTACTGTGTGTCCGGGTCTGTTTTAGATGGGACCAAACAAGTTGGTCGGAAAGTCCATTTCGTGCAAACGCGGATTCGATCAGTCAAGTTTTCATAGGCTGGAGGCCAAGCGCGAGCCCAAGGCGGTGGTGCGTGCGCCGAGTCCGTCGTGCAGAGAGATCGTCGAGCCGGGCTCTGCCGACCGGCGCGTTGTTTAGTTACTGCAAGTTTCGCAAAAATAACATATTAAAAAACGTGTATTTTTTTACGATATGTTTTTTAATATAACTTTTGCAACTTTCGACTACTGAAAGGCTTCGACAAGGAAAGGGGCGGCCTCGCTTGCTGGCGCTGGCGCGATGCTCCCCGTGGACTAGTCTAATCATCCATCCCTCAGCTTAGCGAAATCCGGGGCGGTAGTCGATTGCGCACAAGGAAATGCGTCCAACTGTATTTGTTATTGTTGCTCCCTGTTCTTGTTCGGTATAAAACACTGTTAAGGAAATGCGCAGTGATCATATCTATAGCCATATCTTCTTCTTTTGCCCCTTTTTTTTCTTTTAGTGAAAGAACGAGGGAGCAGGGAAACGCCCGGCACCGTTACCAAGCCCACCGGGCGATGGCCGTGGCCCTGTGCTTTCCACCGAGCGAGCACGGCGGCGGAGACGGTTCGAGCTTGTGCCTTGGTCTGCCACTGGGAAGGTATATGCAAATCCACTCTTGTTTATACTCAAATCTAAATATATATTATCCAATTTTTACTCTCCTCATTCTTACCTATATTCAATGGATAATTAACTTTGTACTAGATACTATATATTTCTTGTGGATAAATAGTTTTCTTTCCAAACTCTACTCTCTCCATTTCTAATGAATAATTAATTTTCTACCCATACCCTCCCTATTTGAAATGGGTATAGATTTAGGTATGAATTTTGAATATTCAGCAACCGGCCTACTTGTGCCTTGTGGTCCGGTCCCCTAAGCCTGCACCCAGTACTGGAGATTGTTAGAAATAATTAGTTTATGATCAATTAGTTAATCGCTAATTAAAAGGATAAAACTTATTGCTAGACCAATACTAATGAATTATAAATTACCAACTTCGTGTTGGGGTCATGCAGTCTTACACGCTGCTGATCTTATTCAATTGCGTCCAACTGCTTATCATACTAATTCCCCCTTAGAATTAGTACGTGGGAATCCACCAAACATTTCCCATCTGCGTAAATTCGGTTGTGCTACGTACGTACCGATATCACCACCGCAGCGTACATCCATGGGCCCTCACAGGAAAATGGGGATCTATGTGGGATACCAAACTCCGTCGATCATCAAATATCTCGAGCCCCTTACAGGGGATTTATTTACGGCTCGGTACGCTGATTGTATTTTTGACGAGGACCATTTCCCGGCATTAGGGGGAGACTTCAAGTACCAAAATGACCGCCAGGAAATCAATTGGAGTGTCGAAGGTATTCCGGCCTCTGATCCACGTACTCAAGAAACTGAATCTCAAGTTCAGAAAATTATTGGTTTGCAACACATAGCAACCAAATTGCCAGATGCTTTTACTGATTATAAAGGTGTTACTAAATCATATAATCCTGCTCGCAATGTACCGGAAAGAGTAGAAATACCAACCAAAACTACTCAACCTCCGAAGCAAAACAAGAGGGGGAGGAGTACGGTTACAAGTCAGGACAAAGCTTCTTGCAAGCGTCCCCGGAGACAGAAGAACAAATCTTCAGAAATAGTAAATGCAAGTCAACCTCATGTTGATGAACACCTAAGGGATGTTTCAAATCCCGTGGATGGGACACATTCACAACCTAGTTTAGAGGTGCACCCAAATACTGAAACTAGGACATCGGACTATCCAGATTCTATTGTGATGGGAAACCACGATGAGTCATCAAGGATAGAAGAGATTTCAACAAACTATATTGATTCTGGAGAAACTTTTGATAGAAAGACTACAGTTGTCGACACATATTTTTCCGAACAAATTGGTAACAACCTCAACAATGATCCAGATCCAAAGACCATGGAACAGTGTCGTAAACGATCGGACTGGAATAAATGGGAGGAAGCAATTCAATCAGAAATAGCCTCGCTCACTAAAAGGGAAGTTTTTACACCAGTAATGACTACACCTCCAAGTATCTTTCCTGTTGGATACAAATGGGTTTTCGTCCGCAAACGGAATGAAAACAATGAAGTGGTGAGATATAAAGCGAGACTAGTAGCACAAGGGTTCACGCAGAGGCCCGGCATTGATTTCAATGAAACTTACTCTCCAGTTATGAGTGGAATCACATTCCTATATTTAATTTCATTGGCAATACAAAATCATCTATCTATGCAGTTGATGGATGTAGTGACAGCCTACTTGTATGGGTCACTAGATTCTGACATATATATGAAGGTTCCTGAAGGAATCCCAATACCGAATCAAAACGCAAATCGCAACATATACTGTGTAAAACTCAAAAAGTCACTCTATGGCTTAAAACAATCGGGTTGAATGTGGTACAATCGACTAAGTGAATTCCTTCTTAAGAAAGGATACATCACAAGTGATGATTCATCATGTGTTTTTATAAAGAAATCCGACATAGGATTTTGCATTATTTCAGTTTATGTTGATGATTTAAATATAATTGGTCATATGCAAGACATAAATGAAGCACGGAATCATCTAACGACGGAATTCGAGATGAAAGATTTGGGTCAAACCAAATTTTGTTTGGGTTTACAACTCGAACATCTTCCCACAGGAATTTTAGTACATCAATCTGCTTATATCCAGAAAATATTGGAAAAATTCAATATGGACAAATCATATCCATCAAAAACTCCTATGGTTGTGCGATCACTAGATATGAAGAAAGATCCATTTCGACCAAGGGATGATGGAGAAGAATTATTGGGACCCGAGGTTCCATATCTAAGTGCCATTGGAGCATTAATGTATCTTGCAAATAGCACCCGGCCGGATATTGCTTTTGCAGTGAACTTACTAGCTAGACACAGCTCTGCTCCTACAAAACGACACTGGACAGGAGTTAAGAATATCTTTCGATATCTCAATGGTACAAGAGATCTTGGTCTTTTCTTTAAGAAAAATCAAGAATTAAATATGATTGGATATACTGATGCTGGCTACTTATCTGATCCCCACAATGCCAGATCACAGACAGGTTATGTTTTTCTACATGGTGGTACAGCCATATCATGGAAATCTTCCAAACAAACACTAGTGGCTACCTCCACCAATCATTCTGAAATAATTGCTTTGTATGAAGCTTCACGTGAATACGTGTGGCTACGCAGAATGATAAACCACATACAACAATCTTGTGGTATTGGTGCTATCGACTCACCAATAATTATCTATGAAGATAATACTGCTTGTGTTGCACAGATGGAAACAGGTTACATAAAGAGCAATATTACAAAGCATATTGCACCTAAATTATTCTACCCTCATCAATTAAAACAAAGTGGAGAAATTGATATTTTACAAATTAAATCTTGTGATAATCTCGCTGATTTATTCACAAAGTCCTTACCATCATCAATATTTCAGAAATTGGTACATGGAATTGGTATGAGACGACTTCGATATTTGCAAAGTTCAGAGGGAGAATTACCTTAAATTTAACCTAAACAAATATCATATTGCACTCTTTTCCTATATGAGTTTTAATAGAATTTCTCATAAAGGTTTTTAATGAGACAATATCAATACAAGTATATATATCTATCTCTAATTTTCCCCACAGGGGTTTTTAAGGAGTTATCAAAGATATATTAATCCTTCTCATATTTTTTCCCAAAGGGTTTTTAGGGGGAGGATATCACATACATGCTCTATCATTTTTTTTCTCCTTATTTTCCTACAAGGTTTATAGGAGTTTTTCAGGGTACATCATTATACACAAGGGTTTCTCCTCAATTTTTCCCACAGGGTTTTTGGAGGAGTTTTTCCCACATTTTGGATAAACAACATGGTTACTCCTCAAAATTTTCCAACAAGGTTTTTAGAGCAGATTTCACCATATTTTGGAATGAAGGATATATTTTCAATAATGAAGTACATATTTCAAGAACGAAGGACAGGCGTACATGAAGATTACATGGAACAAATTGATCAAGGGGGAGTGTTAGAAATAATTAGTTTATGATCAATTAGTTAATCACGTGATTAGCACGTGGGTTAGTAGTTAATCCCGTCATTAGCATACGCTAATGACGGGGCACGTCGGTTAGCAAAGGCGCCCGTTCAGGAGGGGGCGTGTCCCTCCGAACAGGCACATCCATGTCCTTTCAGGGTTGTATATATATGTGAATCCTTCATCCAATCAATACAACAGAGAATCATTTCATCCAATCACAGTTTTACTTTCATCGATTCTAAACAGAGATGACCAACATCATCAACAGCTCCGCTCTGCATTTCAGCACCGACGCTCCCCACCAAGCGAGAACTCACAGCACCGACGGTTTGATCAGCTCGCGCGTCACCAGCCCCGCCCCCGCAAACACCCCCCCCCCCCCCCCCCCCGCCCCCCCCCCCCCCCCCCCCCCCCCCCCCCCCCCCCCCCCCCCCCCCCCCCCCCCAAAAAAAAAAAAAAAGAATCACTTTCCACGATCTCGTCTAGGCAAGGTTCGTCGCGCTCTCTCGTGTACTGCCTGGTTGGACACGTAGCAGCCAACCGGCACGGTTCGCAATCAGGTGCGTGCAGCTCGTGGAGGTCAACAGAACGGTTTGGACTTACGAGCATAGGCGATCGAAATGTACGCCACGTTAGTACTGCTTCTGTATGACTGTATTGTTGTAAGCCAATTATTTGATGGGATTAGTTCCGCTTAATTTAGTAATTTGCCAAGTTGCGAACAATTAAATTAGTTTTGTGGTTTTCATTGAGGATGACAGATTGACATTCATATATGCTATTGTAGTAGTTGTAGATGTGAGTTTGTATCTCACATATACCGTTTCTAAATATTATGTATAAGATAAGAGAATGATACCAAACCAGCCTCATCCATTGAAACGTTTGGATCCAGATTTTAATAGTCTTCACAATTTGTACTCAGGTGAGGTAAACGAAATTGTTAACTACTACTCCAATCTATATGTATTAAGAGGGCACAGTTTTATCAAAAGATGTACTAACTGGCGCACGCAGAGTGTTCTCAAGGACGTGTTCGTTTGGGGATCAAAAAATTGATCCCCATTAAATGCACCTTTGACCATTAATTAATGGTATTAAATAAAGTCAGTTTATAAAACTACCTCCACAACCCCCTGTTAAATTCGTGAGACGAATTTAATGAGGCCTTTGACCGCACGATTAGAGGATGATTACTGTAGCATTACTGTAGCAAATCATGGATTAATTAGGTGCAGTAGATTCGTCGCGCAAAGTTGCACTCATCTGTGAAAAGGTTTTGCAAATAAACTTCGTTTAGGGCTTCATGCGGGCGACAGTAATCTGGATCAATTTTTTGATCCGGCCAAACAAACACGGCCCAAATTTGAAAGATAGTTTCAGCTAGATCTAAACGGCTGTTTTGGTAGTACGGGAAAACTCATATTTACCACACAGCGATACGCAGAACACTAGTCCATTTAGCTAGAAAAAAACCCTAATTAAATAGGCAACCGAAACCAAAACTGAGCTTCCCCGGCTCAGCGTCGGCGCGCAGCCATGCCTGCTCCGCCGAGGACGCCACCCCCGCCCGCCGCGCGGCCCGCAGCGAGCGGCTCCCCGCACCGCCACCCGCGTCCCCCGCCCGCGCCGCGCCACCATCTCCCCCCGCAGCACAGGCAGCAGGGGCCCGCCGCCACGACGTCCGTGCTGGGCGTCGGCGTCCCGAACGCCTGGCTCTCGCAGCGCACCCCCGTGCTCGGCCTCCGCGCCTGGGTCCTCGTCGCCGCCGGCGCCGCGGCGGCCGCCCTCGCCCTGCTCTGCATCGTCGTCTGCCTCTGCCGCCGCTGCCGCCGGCACCGCGCCCCTCGCCTCGCCCCGTCCGCGCACCGCCCCGGCGCCAGCAAGTCCCTCAGGCACCGCGTGCATGCGCACCACCCGGCGGCGGCAATGCCGCCGGCCAAGGACGTCGAGGAGGCCGCCGCCCCGTGGCGACCGCCGCCGCTCGAGCCGCCGATCGAGGCCATCAAGTCGGAGCAGAAGGCGCCGCTGATCCTGGCCGAGCATTTCGCGAGGACGAGCGGCGAGACGGCGACGAGCAGCTGCGGGAGCACCGACAGCGGCGGCTGCAGCGACGCGGACGTTCCCGAGGCGGCGCGGCGAGGGTGGGGCCGGCGGTACACGCGCCGGGAGATGGAGGAGGCCACGGGCGGTCTCGCCGCCGCGAACGTGATGGGCGAGGGCGGCTACGGCGTCGTATACAGGGGTGTGCTCCGGGACGGCACCGCCGTCGCCATCAAAAACCTCCACAACAACCGGTAACCTTCGTTCCTCCGCTTCCGGATTTGTCCGTTTGGATGCGAAACTTAGATTCGAAGCGTGAACGGATTTTACACGCAAAACCTTTCTAGTTCAGTTACTGGGCTTTTTGATCGTACGTTCTGTTACCGATTCTCATACTGAAAAATGTCTCATTTCGATTTTTTTTTTAAAAAACTCAACCATATGTGCTTTTGAGTTAGTTGGGCGCGTGAAAATAGCTAGTTGTTACATTTGAATTTTGGATCAGTAGTAGTACCAAATTGCTCCTCCTCCCGTGATCCAAAAAAATGAATTCAAAGCTGGTCCTACTCTTTGGTCCCAGATGCTCCTTTACCAATTTGTCACCTTGAAAAAACAATGTCAAGTTGAACAAAAAGGATCACTGATTTTTGCGTGTTCCATCAGGGGCCAAGCAGAGAAAGATTTTAGGATGGAGGTGCAGACGATCGGGCGTGTCAGGCACAAGAATCTGGTCAGTTTGCTCGGCTACTGCAGCGAGGGAGCCTGCAGGTACAGTGCAAAATACCGTTCAATTTACATGCCTGAACCTCATAGTCATTGGCAGTATATTGACCCAAAGCATTGTTCTGGCCACATCATTAGGATGCTTGTTTACCAGTACATGGAGAACAGTAATCTGGATAAGTGGCTGCACCATGATGACAGTGAGATCAGTCCACTGACCTGGGACATCAGGATGCGCATACTCCTTGGAACGGCTAAAGGGTAACCCCTTTTCTTTGCTTTATTGATCCGTACCACTTTGCCTGTCTAATGTCCGGACTGAAATTAAGATCACCAGAAAAGATTGAAATTGCGTTGATACAGTACACCAGTGCTGCTCTTAATGGCCATGATTAGGAAAGTTGCGAGTTATCTCTGAAAGCAACATTGTCTGTACCACATTGTCACATCTGTCGAAAACTGATTATCCAGACATTCATGCGCAATCTCTGGCGATTCATCAGGTTGGCCTACCTTCACGAAGGGCTGGAGCCCAAGATAGTTCACCGCGACATCAAGTCCAGCAACATCCTTCTGGACCTGCAGTGGAACGCCAAGGTGTCCGACTTCGGGCTCGCCAAGCTTCTCTGCTCGGAGCGATCCTATGTCACCACTCGTGTCATGGGAACGTTTGGGTGAGTGCTGATTTCCTCTGTTTTTTTGCAGGGGAGGTGCTGTTGCTCTGGCTCAACATTTGGCTGCACCGTTTGCTGCGTTGCAGGTATGTTGCGCCGGAGTACGCGAAGACCGGAATGCTGAACGAGAGGAGCGACGTTTACAGCTTCGGAGTGCTGGTCATGGAGGTCATCACTGGCAGGACTCCAGTGGACTACACTAGACCAACCGATGAGGTGAGCTGCCAGCTGCCCATTCGTACCTGGTGGATCAATGTGGTTTAGGCATTAGGGGCTGAACCATTGCGAAATTGCTGCTCTCTTCAGGTTAACCTGGTGGACTGGCTGAAGCGCATGGTCGCAGAGCGGAGGGTGGAGGAGGTGCTGGACCCCAGGCTGCCGGAGTCGCCGCCGTCCAAGGCGCTGAAGCGGGCGGTCCTCGCCGCGCTCCGTTGCGTCGACCCGGAGGGCAGCCAGAGGCCCACGATGGCGCATGTGGTTCATATGCTCGAAGACGACCAAATACAAAGAGACGTACGCTGCTTGCGATACCAGTTTTAGCTTCACAAGCACATTATCTGGTTCTGAAATTCTGATGCTGAGTTACTGACCACGTAATTTGGAAATGCAATCACCCGCAGGAATGCAGGCTCGCCCGGGACCTGTCGACCCCTCGGGAATCAGATAGCTACGAGCGCGACCACTGCAGGTGATGGACGGCAGGGTGACGATCCGGGACACTGGGATGCTAATAGGTTTGGTTCAGGTTGAGATGTCTCCTCTTGTACGATTGTATTCATTGTGACGGTGGTTAATAACACAGGTATACGGTGTTCTTGAAAGCCAACAACCGTGCCACAAGCTGATCCTCGATCAGCACCTTCTTTGCATGATTTAACCTGACAAAGGTACATCCTGTCTTGTGTCTTGCCACTTTCTGAAGTAAAGGAAAAAGAAACTAGTGCAGTTAAGCCTTCTTGCTGGATCTAACCACCAAGCGATTTCACGTCACGAGCCCGCTGCGCCGTCCTTGCATGTATCGTTCTGGCCTCTGTCGTTAATCGTTTGCTGCTATAAACAGCGTCGTCACTCCAGCTCAATGCCTGTGTGGATGCCATCATTTTGGCCCCAATACTTCTTTCTGGACAATCCTTCACTTCTAAGGGACCAACACTTAATATTTGCATTGTCGGTCGATGCCAATCTCGGCTGGCTTTATACGCAAAACGCAAACGCCAGCCCCCACCCCCATATTCCCTCGCAATCGCTCTGAATTCGTGACGGTGCGGGCAACCGGCGGTGGTCGGCGGCGAAGGGGATTCGAGCGCGCTGGCGCTGCGTAATAAGCAACCAGGTTGGCAGCGGCCTTTTCACTAACAGGTTGGCAGCGGCCTTCTCAGGTGCACCTGGGCTTCGATCACTGGATTGAAGGGCACCCGCTGGCTGAGATGTTCCCAGTCCCAGCTCTCTTCTCTCACTGCCTCCGGCCGAACATCAAGGTCGGCCACGCATTCACCACACTTGGTTGGAGACTGCACCTCTCACTGCTGAAAAACATGCATATAGTCCCGATTGAAAAAACGGGATTTACTCCCGGTTTTCCAACCGACACTACCGCATCGGAACTAAAGAGTGAGTTTTAGTCCCAGATATTACCTGAGACTAAAAGTGACTTTTTTGAATAAAAAACACTACGCCGGCCGGGCAGGCGCCCGCACTAGTGCCACCCCGTCCCCCCCCCCGTTCCTCTATTATCCCCTTCTGTTCCTCTCCAATCCCGTTTCCACAAACAAATCATTCAAACACAAATTACAAATCGATAGATCTCACAAATTATTCAAAAAATCCATTACAAATTCACCAATGAATCAATCTATCCTGCAAATTATTCAAACAATCCATCAAAAAATACAATCAATCGATTCGCATGCATCTCAATCACAGAAAATTAAGAAAAAAATCACCACGCTCGGCGACGGCTCCCTCCCGCGACGACGACCGACGGCAGCGCCCGCCCAGGGGCCCCCACACCCGCGGCGGCGGCCCTACCCCAGAGGCCGGGCTCCTCGCGCCTGCGCGCTCCCGTCCGGTATTCAGCGAGGAAGAGGAAGAGAGATGAGAGATAGAAAAATAAGAGGATAAAGACGTACCAGACCAGGACTTAGAAATATATGGGAAACAGACCAGATTTGTCCCGGGTGATCGTTCTCACAGGGACTAGAGGGGGCAAGCTTTAGTCCCGGTAGGTGCTACCACCCGGGACTAAAGATTTAATCTCAGGTGGTAGCACCCATCAAGACTAAAGCTCGTTCTTACCTGGGACTAAAGAGTTCTCTAGCTACTGCATATTGGACCCGAGACTAAAACACCTATTGGTCCCGGGTCCAAAATTCACCGAGACTAGTGTCCTGAGATGAAAGTGTTTTTTGTAGTGGTGTCTCCCGAGGCTCTCGACCACAGCCATGGAGGAGCTCGCCGTTCTTCAACAAGGACTCATGTTTGTCCACCTTTGATCCTGATGCACTAGATCAGCGTGGGGTGGGGTTCAACATGACTCCCTTCTCTTCATCAACGTTCGACAACTGACACATGGAATGATGCCCGGTCGACCCCTTCGCACCGGCCATCTGGGTGAACGTTGCACTCTCACGCTGGCATGCTGCAAACACTTCCTCTGGTTAGTCCACCACGACCGCCCATCGCCGGTGCATCGTCGACTCTCCTTTGTGCACCTACTTTGAGGTTGAAGAGGATTGCCACCACCTGCTCCTTCAGTGCCCCCTCGCTCGCAGGGTTTGGCGCCTCATCGATTGGGGCACTGCTCCATACCTGGCCTCTTTCCGGAAACTTTGGACGCTCCCTGAATTCCCCTCCGTTGAGCACAAGACTTGTTCGGCCATCATCACGACAATTCTTTGGAACATCTAGAAAGGCTGCAACACATTCGTGTTCTCCGGACTAACCTCATCAGTCCTCTTGCATCATGCATGCCAATGCCATCGTATGAGATCTGAAGCTTTGGTAACACCACATCCAATTGCCGGAGGAAGCTATTTTTCTTGACTCTTGGTGTAACTTTATTTTCTATGTAGAACACTAACCTCAGCTGCCACTGTCCTACTCAATTCTGTAAAACCTTGTATGCTCCACTTTGCATGTTAATATATCGTTCTGATTGGCTTCTTGTCTGTCGTAGCACTTAAAAAAAAACTAACAGGTGGGCCTGCGCTTGCTGACATGGGATATTTTGA